>ML244250.1:3113-125274 GCA_005239495.1 Nicotiana undulata
ACCCCAAAAAAAAAACAATTTATGAAGCAGAATAACAAAAAGAGTCCCACAAGAAGATCAAATAGATTCAGTAAATAACTGACGGAGAAGCAAGTAATACCTTAAACCTTAAAATCTCAGAACAACATAGTAAATATCAAAAGTTAATTAAGGATACAATAAAAAGTGAAAAAGATCCCAATCCCAACTTTAATACAAATCACTCATACATTTATATATATCGCTACTCAAATTACACAGTTGGTGAAGACTTCACAGTAAATTCACAACTAGCAAGGAAACATGAATTCAAATTTAGGGACAGCTAAAAACACACGGGCGAAATAAATTCATCATTTCTCCAATTCACTCCAACAATTTTCAGAAACCGCAGAATACATCAATTCATCTACACCAAATAACAAAATAACCATAGTCTTCCAAACAGATAACAAAGCTATGTACTGTAAGTCATAGTTCTAGAATACTCTACAAATTCGCAAAAATATTTAAAGAGAGCTATGTACATAAATTAAAGGGGTGGAAGATAGAAAGGAAAAAAAAACCTTAGAACAAGGGAAGGAGGCCATGGCGGAGGGTGCAATTCTACAGAAGGTTTGCATAATTTAGTATTTGCAATAAAAGAGTTGTGTAGAGGAAGGCAACGGTGGGGCTGTCGCACGCTTTCACACAACCCACTTTGTTTTTCGGCTTTTCGGAATATTTTATATCAAATTGCTAATTATTTACAAGGCATACAAAAATCTTCTTAGATCTTAGAATATGCCCCCTTTTCTATTCTTTAAAAAAATATTTTATTTTATTTTATTATTACCACGCTATGTACTCTCTTTGGGATATCGATTAATTCATATTCAAGCCGTATACAACAACAATAATAACTATAGCGTACTGAATTTCCACGTGAATTAATTCCAAAGTATCACCGATTTGAAAGATTCTATCCATTTTACCATGATGTCAATAATAAAAAAAAATCGTTAATATTAATTAGTTAGTGCAAGTTAATAAAACTAGAAATCAAGTACTTTTACACTAGAAAAAAAATTATTTTATGGCTTTGATTAACTCAACTAATTACTTCATTTATCCAAAAGAATGTTTTTCTTCTTATTCTTGAGCTTAAACTAAGTTTTTGACCAACATTTTAAAAGTCAACCTACTGCCTATTTGGTATATTAACGAAATGTACTTTTTTTTGGTAATTTAAACCCATAACTCTGAAGTTGTAATTGAAGGTACCGACCATCTGTGCAACAAGGGCCGTGCATCATTCGGTAAATAACGAATTACTATATCGAAATCGAATTTTTTGATATTTGGTATTTGGTATGGTATTTGATTTAAATTTTAAAAATATTTGGTATTTGGTATTTGAAAATAAAATACCGAATACCATATCGAAATACATACTGAATTACATAATATACATATTATATATAGCATAAATATAAAACTTATAAAATTTTACTTCCTTTTATTCTTAGTTTTTTTTTATATATATAATATTTTTCACCTTTTATTTTCACTATACGTACCTTTTTCCCCATTTTTTTGGTTACCTGCTTACACCCAGTTGTTTCCCCCATTTTAGTTTTAGGTTTAGAATCCACCATTTTTAAATCTTACTTCAACTTAGACATACCATAGACAAACCTTACTTCTAGTGTTGTTGCATTCAAAAGATTGATTTTATTGGCTAGTTATAATTTAATTTTGCCTGCTAGTTAAGATATTTTTCTCCCCCTAAATATTACGTTCAAAAAGTTGCTTTAGAGCCGAACAAACCGAAGTTACCGTAACGAATAAACCGAAACCGAAAGGCGAAAAACCGAACCATACCGAATTTAATTAGGTACAATATTGGTATAGCATTTTAGAAAACCGAATACCGAAAATACCGTACCGAATTATCTAAATATTGTACTGTACCGGCCAATGAACACCCTACGTGCAACTCTTCTTGTCAACGAAATGTACCATTATACACGTTAGCAAAAAATTTATAATCGTACCAATAATTATGATAGGTTTTTTATTTACAATTGATCGGGAATCAAATGTTAATTTACAAAAAAATGAAGGCTTAATTTGGTACATAGAAGTCGGGGTATCAATAAAAACGATTAAAACGACCGAATTGTACCTTACCACACCGATTTTTAGGTTTTTTTTAATAAAATTATTAATTTTTATATAAATTTATAACCGTACCGATAATTATGATAATTTTTTTATTTTGTGAAAATAAACTAAAAAAATATTGCACCGTACTGAATAATTTACATGTAGAAAATATATTTATATATTAATTTTAAAAATAATAAAGCTTTTAAATTGGGCATTGAAATTATAAAAATGGTTAAAAGCCAATGTATTGAATATGTTTCCTCTTATATAATTTAAATTTATTTTCTTGAATATTTAATCTTTCATATACTTTATTCTTGACTCCCAATTTAGATATATCTTTTCATTCATGTGATTCATATTTTATTTGTCTTTGTTTAGTTTCTTTTATACTATTATAGAATAGTTGATGGATCTAATACTGTGGCCATCTTTCATGTTATTTTTAATTCATTACCCTTTAAACAGTAAAAATATCTAGAGAGTTTTGTGAAATCTATAAAAGTATGTATATTATTTTATTTTACTTTTATTAGTGATTTTACTTGACATTTAAGAAAATATCAAAAATTAATAAAACTGTACTGATATCGAAGAAAAACCGACATGATTGAAACGATTTCAAAAATTCTAATTTTAATTATACGTAATAAAATAACCAAAAAATTAATATATATAAATTTTATAAAATAAAAACAATTGGCACCCCTACACAAAAGGTATATGTATTGAGTGGATGTCCACGTGGGGTCGTTCATTACCTCCAAAGTGGTACTCTTTGGGAGGTATGAAGTTGTCATATGGTGGTCAACGTGTCCCCATTAACCAAGGCACACAGTGATGGCCGGCATCATTAATAAAAATATCAACTTTGTATCTTAAATATTTTTTGAAAAGTTAGTCTCTTAAGATTATTTTATATATATATATATATTTAAAATTTTCACTTAAGAAACCAAAAGTAGTTTTTTTTGTGAAAAATCCAGTATTTATTCGTGTGCCTGTTCCAGTTGGACCTTTTTCCATTGTGTAGGTAAGAATATTGGTAGCTGTTAACTTTTTCCTCGGAGTGTGTGTTTGGGGAAAGCCAAACCAACTAAAAGATGACAACTGGGGTATAAAGATTTTGCCTGTGAAATCCTAAATCAACAAAGAGCTGGTCCTGAGTATAACTTTTTAGGTTGCGTGGAAAATTATTAGGTTGGTTATTAACTTACTAATAGTTTGGAACGTCAAAAATAATATTTAAATTCTCCTATAAATTACACTCCTTCCGTTCAAAATAATTGTTGTTTTAGGCTTGGCATATGAATCAAGAAATTCACGTACTCCTAAAAAGTCAATATTACGGTCCCGACTATAATGATGCTAAGGTATTGTTCGTGTTCGCTCGATCTTTGATGGCACTTTAAGATTTTTCGGCCTCGCGATTTATTTTCATGGACTTCTGTTTAAAAGGGTGTTTCAACAATTGAATCTTAAATTTGCCTTTATATGGTCCTTGACTTTTCTCTCTAGTCTGATATGGGACTTCCCTATGCAAGCTTTACAATTTACGCCCATAGGCGGATGCACATTGGCACTTATGGGTGCTTAAGCACCCATTAACATTGGTCACATTTAATAAATTATATAGGCAATTATATAAATATTTTGATAAATATTGAGTTAGCACCCATAAGTAAATTCATTTTTTCTCTTTTTTTGGAGTCTTTATCGACAAGCACCCATAACTTTAAAATTCTGGATCCGCTACTGTGACTACGCCTCACAATGTTATCCTCTTGGGCTTTAAACCAAAGGCACTTCTGTTGAATTAAGCCATGCAAGGAGGATTGAAGCTCCACATTTCTTAATGAAGAAGAAATCAGAAGTGAAGAATAAGAGAAAGGAAATGTTTTATTACCCTATAAACGAGTTAGAGAGCAGCTATATATACACATTACACACGTGCACCTCACGTGACACCAACTTACATCTTAACAAACTCTAACTGCTGACTAATCACACTTAACAACTAAACAACTAATTAGTTAGCTAATGATCTCGCATTCCATTACTCCCCCTCAAGCTGGAGGGTGGAAGACATCGAGCACTCCTAGCTTGGATTAAAGAAGGTGATGTTGATTAACACCTAATCCTTTTGTGAGGAGATCAGTCAGTTGTGATTGTGTAGCAACATAGTTGGTTTCAATGAGCCCTTCCTTCACCTTTTCTCGAACGAAATGACAGTCGATGTCTATGTGCTTGGTACGCTCATGGAAAGTAGGATTAGCAGCAATCTGGATGGCTGCTTTACTGTCACAGTATAGCTTAATTGGTTTGGATATGATTACCCCTAGATCTTGAAGTAATCCAACCAGCCATACGATCTCTGCAAGACTAGTTGCCATACTTCGATATTCTGCTTCAGATGAACTTCGACTAATTGTGGGTTGCTTCTTAGTCTTCCATGAGATTAAAGAGTCTCCTAGCTTAATGACATAACCTGTGATTCATCGTCTAGTGTTAGGGAAAGCTGCCCAATCGGAATCACAGTAGGCAGTCAATTGAGTGATTGGCTTGTGACTCAGAAAAATCCCTAAGCCATGACTGCCTTTGATATACCTCACAACCCTTAAAGTTGCTTCCCAGTGTGACCTCTTTGGCTGCTGCATAAACTGACTCAATACTTGTACTGTGAAGCAAATAACTGGTCGTGTGATAGTAAGATAGATCAGCTTGCCAACCAGTTTCTGATAACTTGATACATCTTCCAGTACAGGGTCATTGTTCTTTCCAGATAGCTTGTCAAATGCAATAGTTGTGAGCCTTGTGTTTGCTTCAATTGGTGTTGAAGTTGGTTTGGCTCCACTAAGTCCCACATCTGAGATCAGCTCTAAGGCATACTTTCTTTGATTGAGGAGTATGCCTTGTTTGGACCTCAACACTTCAATCCCCAAGAAATATTTGAGTTCTCCAATATCCTTGACTTTGAAGTTGTTGTTTAGAGTATGCTTGGCACCTTCAATGAGTTGCTTATTGTTCACAGTAATAAGAAGATCATCAACATAGATTAGAATAATCACTATGTTGTATTCCTCTCTTTTAGTGAACAATGAATGATCATGTGGACTTTGACAGTATCCTGCTTCCACTAGTACTGAAGTGAGCTTGATATTCCACTGCCTAGATGCTTGTTTGAGACCATATAAGGATTTCAAAAGTTTGCACACCTTATACTCCCTCTGGCTGTGAAATCCTTGTGGAAGATCATATAGACCTCCTCATACAAATCACCTTGAAGAAAGGCATTATTGACATCCATTTGGTATAGGCACCAATTCTGTGAGGCTGCTACACTAATAATTGTTCTGATTGTCACCATCTTAGCAACAGGGGAGAAGATTTCATGATAGTCTAAACCTTCTCTTTATGTGTATCCCTTTGCTACCAGGCGTGTTTTGTACTTGTCTACCTCACCATTAGCCGTATATTTAATTTTATAGATCCACTTAGACCTTATGGTTGTCTTCCCTTCAGGTAAGGAAACCAGCTCCCATGTCTTGTTGCTTTCTAGTGCATCAATCTCCTGCTGCATAGCTAGTATCCAATTGTGATTTTTGAAGCTTCTTTGAATGACTTAGGCTCAGTGGATATAGAGAAGGACCCCAAGTAAGCTTGGTAGTTGGGATGAAGGTCTGTATAGGTCACATAATTGGAAATAGGGTAAGAGCAGTGTGCTTTTGATTTTCCAATAGTGATGTAGTCCCTAATCCATATTGGTGGTCTAGTTGTTCTGCATGGTCTCTCATGAGTAGAACCATGGTCTACATGTTGTGAAGGTGCATCAGTGGTTGAATCATATGCATGTTGCAACTCTGTTTGATCCGATTCAATGATTGGAGGACCATCATCATTTTCCTGCTGGTGATCAGCCTCCTGTTGGTGATCATCTTCCTGCTAGTGATCCATTATTATCATAGGAGATGAGTTGTCTATTTTTGGTATAATATCTCCTGCTCCATGTATTGCATTCTATGGATGTGTATCATGAGCCTCCCTTATAGGCAACTGAGTGATACTTGCATCAACATTATCTTTAAATAAGAGAAAATTAGTCAATTCATCTGCATGTCCAGTTTTGAAAGGAAATATAGATTCCTTGAACTGAACATCCCTACTAATGAAGATTTGATGATCCTCAAGATCATACAACTTGTATCCTTTATGTGTTTCTGAATTCCCCATAAAGACTGTCTTCCTGGCCCTTGATGTGAATTTGTCACCTTTAGGTAGTCTGCTAGCATAGCAAATTCATCCAAATATTCTTAGATGAGACAATTGAGGAAGCTTCCCATACAAAAATTCAAAAGGTGTGCTTCCTTGCAATACTTTGGAAGGTAGTCTGTTGATCAGATACATAGCAGTCTTCACACATTCTCCCCAAAATCTTATAAGCACTGAACTCTGAAATGCCAAGGCTCTTGCAACTTCTAGTATGTGTCTGTGCTTTCTCTCCACAACTCCATTATGTTGTGGAGTGTATGGAAAACTACTTTGATGCATTATGCCATAAGAGGACAATAACTCATCACATTTTGAGTTGAATAACTCACTACCATTGTCTGATCTAAGAACCTTAATAGTTTTATCAAACTGGTTCTTTATTAAAGCAAAGAAATTCTTCAGCACTATAATCACTTCACATTTATATTGTATCAAACATATCCATGTGTATCTACTGTAGTCATCTACTATGGTACAAAGTAGTGTCTTTTATCATATGTAGGTTTTCTATATGGACCCCACACATCTAGATGCATCAATTGAAAAACACAGTCTGCTCTACTATTACTAACATGGAATTTTAGTCTACTTTGCTTTGCTAAAGGACATATTTCACAGCAGTTTAATTGTTCAGTGTCTATTCTATTTTTGACCTCTGCAATATGTTGCATAGCTCCAATGGATGGATGTCCAAGTCTCCAATGCCACAACCTTCCACAGTCCTCATCTTTGTGCACTGCTGCTCCAACTGCAGGTGTTATTTCTTCCTGTAAAATGTACAATCCTTCATTTTCTTTACCAACCCCCAGAACCTTCCCATTGAAGAGTCCCTGGAACACACAATAATCAGGAAAGAACAATGCTACACAACAAAGCTGTTTTGTTATCTTGGACACCGAAAGCAGGTTGAATTTAAAATCTGGTACATGTAGAACATTCTCAAGCTTGTATCTGCCCAAAAGTACTGCATCTCCTATGCTTGTGATCTATGCTCTACCACCTGTAGGAACTTGTACTCTACTATTACTTTGTTCTTTCAGTGATCTAAAGGCAGTTAATAGCTCTCTATATGGTGTAATGTGGTGAGAAGCCCCTGTATCTATTATCCACTCACAGTTAAGGCTATTGGATAACAATGAAGTCATACCTGCCATATTACCTGTAATATTATCTGATTCACCACTAGGTGTTGGTTTGTTCAACATATCCTGTATTTGTTTGTCCTGCTGTTCAGTGAAGAATTGGCCCTGTCCCTCTGATGACTTCATATTGTTTCCTGCAACTATTGAATTTGCAAAGGGTCTGAATCCACCAGGTTGTGGTCCTTTCTTCTTGCTCTTGAAATCCTGTGGGTAACCAACAATTTTGTAGCAATTCTCCTTCAAATGTCCTTTGTAACCACAGTGCTCGCATATTATACCGGGTTTCCTAGGCCTAAAACCTTGATAAGTCTTCCCTTACAGCATAGTCAATGGCTCCTTATTAACATCAACCACACCTAACATCCTTTGGATTTCTTCCTGTGAAATTGTTGCATACGCTTCATTCACATAAATTATAGGTCTCCTAGCTAGAAGATTGCTTCTCAGATTGCTGTAGGACTCATTCAATCTCATTAGAAATTGCAGCAATCTCTATGATCTTAGATGAACCCCATAAGGCAGTGATTCCTCACAATCACAAGAAGGAAGTGGAGCTAACACATCTAGTTCATCCCATCAGTCCTTCATCTTTGAGTAATAAGAAGTAACTGAATCTGTTCCTTGCCTAAGTGTGGCAATCTTAGTCCACAGATAAAAAATTCTAGTTAAATTCGATATATCAAATCTCTCTTCAAATTCACTCCATACCTTCTTAGCATTAGATGCATACACAATGGTGGCCATCAATTCTAGTGCAACTGTGCTTACTATCCATGACAGTACTATAGTGTTGCATTTCTCCCATTGTTCTGCCAATTCTCCTCTGAACATGCTTTTAACACACGATCTGTCTACAAAACCTAGTTTTCCTTTGCCTCGAAGAGCCAATTTCATAGCTCTGCTCCATAAGGCGTAATTATCCGGTCGAATGAACTTCAATGGGATTAGAATGAGTCCAGGTGCATCTCCTGCTTGGAGATACAGAGGATGATTATGATCGAGTGAAGAGATCTCATTTCCTGCCATTTTTACAAAAATCGAGCTTGCTTCGCAACCTTCTGCAACTCTGCTAGAAATTCACACATTTGTGCTTTGTGCTTTCTGCAGATCTCGATCTTTTTCAGTGCATGAATTCTCTTCAACTCACCCGCTTTGATACCATGTTGAATTAAGCCATGCAAGGAGGATTGAAGCTCCACATTTCTTAATGAAGAAGAAATCAGAAGTGAAGAAGAAGAGAAAGGAACTGTTTTATTACCCTGTAAACGAGTTAGAGAGCAGCTATATATACACACTACACACGTGCACCTCACGTTACACCAACTAACATCTTAACAAACTCTAACTGCTAACTAATCACACTTAACAACTAAACAACTAATTAGTTAGCTAATGATCTCGCATTCCATTAACTTCAATAGTTAAATCTTGAACTCGCCCTTATATGACTCTTGCGTTTCTTCTTCCATTTTGATTGGGATATGCCTAATCATGTAAACTTTGTAATGAACCTCGTTTCGAGTTAAGCTGTCGATAATTTGTTAGTTGTTACAATAAACTCTTATCATATGATGTGTACTCACAAAGAGCTTTTAGGTGATCCGATAGTGTAATATATATATTAGTTTAACTTCGTTGTAAAGAAATTAAACTTAAACCAAAAGCATTTAACCTATATATTCTAGTTATATAAAATTTTACATCTATTTAATTTTTAGTGCGGGTAACTGATTTTGTTTTTCAAATTGTCAATCTTAGTTGTATGGACGGTGCTTTGTAATCATCTTTTAAATGACATAATTGTGTAAATGATTATATTGTAGGCTCTAATGGAGAATCCAAGTTTTCATTTCCATAAGGAAAACAAAAACAAAACAAAAATGAAAAACATCACATGTTCTATTTATAGTTTTCCTCTTGTTTGCTAATAGCTCAGCGTGGAACTTATATTTTTCATCTATTGATTCCATTCCTGCCATAGACTTTCTGTTCTCTCTATTTTGTTACTAACTATAGAGCTATATACCTATTTATTATACGGAAAAGGGTCAGCTTTGCCCCTGAACTATTAGATTTGGTTTAATAATGCCCCCATCCACTTATTGGGCTAAATATACCCTTCTGTTAAGGTTTCTGGCTAACACATTCCCATTAAGTTAACAACCCACTTCAGATTTTAAATCAAAATTATATTTAACGACGTGACATAATATTATTGGTTGATTTAAAACCCACTCCAAATATGTCCAACTCACCCACCCCTTTAAACCCGACCCGACCCAACTCATACATAACCCACTAAACCCTTCTAACCCATCAGCCAAATTACACGACTGAACCTCCCCCAAACGACTGACCGACAAAAAAAATTCAATTTTCCATTCGTCAATTTACAAATAAAATAGAAAACAAATGGAAGTAGGGTCAATGGGGAGTATTCTGTAGTTAAGAGTGGGAAGGCAAGGGGAAAGAAACAAATATGCCCCCAAAGACTAATGATAATATTTATTTTTCCTAACCGGAATATATTAATTATACCTTGATTATATACGATTATATATATATTATATATAAATTATACAATATATATATTACACCATCAGCTATTTATTAACTTAAACGGTTGGGTGAGCGGTTAGTTAGGTTAATTCTTGTAAGTTAAATCCATATTTTGATGAGTTTCTTGTTTACAAATTTCAACAGGAATTTGACAAAATATATGGGCCGGCCTGGCATTGCATAGTGGGCTCAAGTTTTGGGTCATATGTGACTCACTCCACAGGTGGTTTCCTCTATTTCTCAATGGAAAAGCTTTATATAGTAGTCTTCAAGTAAAAAGTGCAAAAGACCATTGATGCATAATTTATTATTTATTTGGTAGTAATACTTTCACTTTTGTGATTTATATCACATTTGTAGAAAGTTCCTTATTTTTTAGATTTGTAAATGGAAATCATTGAGATGAAGTGTGTGTATGTCTTAAATTCATATGAGAATGTGCAATTGTCTTATATTATTAAATCTTTTTTCTTTTTATTTATTTATTAGGCTATATGATTGTAATGATTTACGATAAATTTCACGTTAAAATTCTATTTTTTCCTTGGGAATCTCTAGAATTCTCACTATGTAGATTTCAATTTGCCTTTGACTATCAAATAAAATGTGAGTAGCCTGTCAAACCCATGTAAACACATCGGTTTTCTACTAAAGGAAATATTTTGTAGCAACTTGGATAGCTTAGAATGATATTTGTCTTCATATCACCAGGAAGAAAGAACCCATATCCTGAATTGAAAAAAGACGATAACGACCTAGGAAATAATAAAGTATGTGAATCGATTCTCCTTTTGAATCCATACCTTTTAACATAAAATAAAGAATAAGAGACTAACTTCACGTAAATTCATGGCTTTATGACCATATGACTAGTTTGTGTTTCTTTTTTCCCCTTTTGCATTAACTTACCTTTGGGTTTAAATTTTTTAATTTATCAGTCTTACAGCTACATTATTTGAGTTAATGTAAACACCGGATACTGATAAATATTTTTCGACCTAATAGCCTATTAGGTTTCAACGTGGCTATTCCTAAAGTTTCTTTCACTTGTCTTTAGGTTTCATGCAAAATGATTCTCCCCATTTTTTACTTTTGTAAAAATTTATCTTTTGTTAATTTTATGTAAAATACTTTTTTTACTTACGCTAATCCACAACAGTTTAATAATGAGTTGAATTATGTGAAATTGACGTAGAGGGCCATATAGTAGGTAAGCCACTAAATTTGAGGGGCTTATCAGCAGTCGCACTTAATAAAAAATATTTGGCTAAATGACAAAACTATAATGACTTGATTTGAAATATCCCTCATTTTCGAAATTGACATTGTCTATACTCTATATAGTTTACACCTTCCCTCACTATATATTTAATGTCTTAAACTACTCTAATTATATAAACATCATTAATGCTACTAATGTATATCATTTCATTTTTGGTTATGAATATTGATGGATCAATTACCTAAACCTCCTGCCACGTCAACGCGACTTTACTTTTAAAAGGTGTATAAAGACTACCACAAAAAAAAAAAAAAAAAAATGAAAAACTATAATAGAGATGATCTCTACGAGAGGCAGTGTCAAGATTTCAACCTTATGGATTCTGAATTTTAAAAAGACAACTTTAAGTGTTAATGACTGAGTTCTAAAATTAATATATTTCCATATATAATAAATTTCTAGGATGTGTAATGTTATTTTCAGGACGAAGAGGATGCCAGATGAGTGGAGGTGGAGTCCGATGGTTCCGCTGTTGTAACGACCCGACCGGTTATTTTGAGTATTTTAGCCACGATCCACTATTTAATACCTCCTCTATGTTATATTGTAGTCAAATAACTTTTCGGGGTGTTTGATTTTGGTTTCGGGTGAGCTTCAGAGTAAAATGGGACACATAATACCTAAGTTGGAGGTTCAGGTTGTAAAAGTTGACAATAGTTTGACTTGTGTGAAGATGACCCCAGAATAGAGTTTTGGTGGTTCCAGCTTCGTATGATGATTTTGGTTTTAGGAGCATGTCCGGATGTGGATTTGGAGGTCCGTATGTCGTTTCGGCATGCCTAGCGAAAGTTGGAAAATGAAAGATTTTGGAAAGTTTGACTGAGAGTTGACTATATTGATATCGGGGTCGGATCTCATTTTCGTAAGTTGTATTAGGTTCGTAATGTCAATTATGACTTGTGTGCGAATTTTGATGTCAATCGGAGTTGATTTGGTGTGAATCAACATCATTTTCAGAATTTGGAAGTTCATAATTCATAGGCTTGAATTTGGGTTAGGATTAGTAGAAATCACGTTGTTTGATGTGATTTTAGGCGTGTAGTAGGTCATTTATGTTCTTTGGAACTTGTTAGTATATTCGGACGGGATACAAGGGCCCCGTGTGTGAATCGGATTGAAATCGGATCATTGTTGGACTTAGTGTTTTGCTGAAGCGTTATTGTTTTGGTGTCATCGCACCTGCGAAGGGTTTTGCCGCAGGTGCGCCATGGTCATCGAAGAAGCGGAGGATCCCAACCCAGGCCCGGGTTTGCAGGTGCGGACACCTGGGTGTTCCGCAGGCGCGAGCTTCTCTTCCACAGAAGTGGTATTGGGAAGGCCTTGTGTATGACCGCATGTACGGTCTAGTCTTCGCAGACGCGGGCTCACATGTATGGCTGTTCATTTGGATCGGATATCCAAAATCCGAACCGATCCATTCAATTTTGGATTTTGAAATTCAGATTGGACCGGATTTCGGATTGTGTTTATAAAAATTTCGGATTTCGGATCGGATTCGGATTGGTATATTTTAATCCGATCCGATCCGAAATACGAAATTATTAGGCAATGTATAAATACTACACTTTAATTTCGGATAGTCAGTACTTCCGTTATATCTCCCTCCAAGTTATTACCTTTACAATTGCTAGAGTTAGCTATATTTTCTCCATAGTACTCTCATAATTGTATAAACATGAATTTTTCTTAATGCATTGCCTCTTTTACAAAGAAAATATACATATTAGTTTGCAACTTTGAGGCACTTACGATCCGAAATCCGATCCGATCCAAACTTTAAAATCCGAATCCGATCTGATATAATTCGGACCTAATTCGGATAGCATTTTCTAGAATCCAAAATCCGAAATCCAAAATGTGCTAAATCCGATCCGTGCACAGCCCTACTCACAGGTGCGAGCGATTTGTCTGCAGAATTGAAATTTCCTAATCTTAAGTGAAATCCGCACCTGTCGTGGTTTTTTCGCAGGTGCGACATCGCAGAAGCAACACCAAGGCCGCAGATGCAAAGATCGCTGGGCAGAAATATGAAATTTGGGGGTTTTCATTCATAATTCATTTTGGACTTAGAGAGCTTGGTGGGAGGCGATGTTTCGAGGATTTTTCAGAGAGATCATTGGAGCAAGGAATCCTAACTCATTTTTGGTTAATTCACATGAATCTATTGTTAATTTCATCATTAAATTAATGTTTTCGAGTTGGAACTTGGGAAAAATGGTAGAAACTTCTTACACTAAACATTTGAGTTTTGAAAGGCGAATTGAGGTCGGATTTGAATAATTCTTGTATCGTTGGATTCGATATCGAATGGGTATTCGAATTTTATAATTTTGGTCGGATTCCTAGATGTGGGTCGGGTTGATTTTTTGGGTTCGACTTTTTAATTATTTGCAAGGATTGTAATTTCATTGTTTGATTTAGTTTCCTATAGTTATATTTATAGAATGAAATTATTTTGGCTAGATTCGAGCCGTCCAGAGTTGGTGAATCGAGGGAAAGGCCTTCTAGTTGATTGATTTTGCGTGTTTTGAGGTAATTGACTTGCCTAACCTTGTGTAGGGGGAATTTCCCTGTAGGATTGGTGTTGGTGTTATAATTGTGATATGTCGGAGCCGTGTACTCAAGGTGACGAGTGTGTACTGATCTCGTTCAAGTCACACCTCTATTTGAGGTTATGAAACAGTCGAAGCAATAATAGTACCCAACAAGGAGTCAGAGTCGATTTTCCACAAGGAGCTATGCATGAGATTTAGGAGTATATACTATAGTGAATGAGCTTGAATTATCTCGAATAGCACTTTCACAAAATTGGTTTGTTTCTAAGTCTATTTTAAACTAAGAATAACAGTTAAGAACTGAAACTAGGAAATTATTTTTGTTTGTTTTTCAATTGATAAAAAGGCCTAGGGCTATGACCTTCACTTAGGTGTTCGCTTAATGGGTTGTAAGCCTTAAATCTTATTTTATTGGTCGGGGTGTATTATAGCTATCAACGCTCAAGTACTCACTCAATACCTCTCGGCCAGAGTGTGATATTTCCCAATTTGACTTTCTCAAGTCCAAATGGGTATTGAACAAAACAGTTGATAATAAGCTCAAGTCGGATTTTGCTATCTCTCGGTTCAACCCTTTAATTGAGTTTATCAATCTCTTGATTGACCAAATTTCTTGCTAGCCAAGTTTTCCTAGACTAAGTCTCTCTTTCTCAAGTAGAGACCAAGTCAATTAGGCATGAAATAATGTTTACAACCATTAAATCATCAAATAAAAGCAAGAACAAGTCTAGATAATCAACACCCAACCATAAACAAACAATAAATCAAACACCTATTAAGTTTAGACATGTCAGGACCCAAATTCCCAACCTTAGGGATCGTGATGATACCTAACACCACATTTGCTAGGCAAACCAATGTTAGAATTCGATTAACTATTTTGCATTAATTATCCATTTAGACATAATAAAATAATCTAAAGTAAACTGAATCTATTGGTTTTCGATGAATAATTTCAAAGATAAAATAATAAACAATTAAATAAACCAACCACGAACTAATTATATAAATAACTCTAAGACTACCCCAGGGTCTGGTGTCACAATTCACGAACTACTAAAGAATACTACAAATAATGGGCTGAAAGAAATAATATAACTGTTTTGAAAAATATAAAAACAGTCTCTATCAACTAAGAGAATACTCTCGGGATCTGCGAATGCCGGCAGATGTATCTCGTGTCTCCGAAAAAGAAATAGGTAGCAGCTCTAAATATCCCTACTGCTGGCCGGTACCTAGATCTGCACAAAAGAGCGCAGAGTATAGTATCAGTATAACCGACCCCATGTAAGTGCCGAGCCTAACCTCAACGAAGTAGTGACGAGGCTACGACGCGGCTTTAACAATATAACCTGTGACAATAATATATGAAGCAAGAAGGAAATCTAAACAAATAAATAAATGCTGCAACAATAATAAAATAACTCAGCCGCCTTTTCCAGGTCTCAGCTATAACCAATTCTCAAATAATTTTCAAGTTTCCAAACCTTAACTTTAAATAAAAGTAATGCCAAAAATATGAAGAATAGCAAAATAAACATTTCAACTTTTCAAATCTTTATTTTCTTTGAAATTCAGTAAAAATATAAATGTCCCCCCATTATTGCTCCTTGTTGCGGTGTGCAACCCGCTCCCACCTATCCACCCTTATTGCTCCCTAAATATATCACCCTTATTACTGCTGTTGCGGCGTGCAACCCGATCCCACCTGTCCACCCTTATCACTCCTTGTTGCGGCGTGCAACCTGCTCCCACCAGACATATCATATCAATTTATTCATAAATTTCACAATTCAGGCCAAGCCTTTCATAATATTTTTTTTGTCTCAACAATTATAAATAAGAAACTGTATTTTTCTCATAAACTTCATCAATATCCTCTCAACCATGACACCGACAGAAATAAAAAAATAATAAAAAATATATATATATATATATATATATATAACAATGCAAAACTGCTCAACCGTTTTGTACCACAAGGAAACCAAATAAACAACCAATACTCTTTCCAAATAACTACAACAATATTTAACAACAAAATAACAAGGCCAAGTAGTCATAGAAACAATAATGAACATACAACAATTAAAACAAGAATCAATTAAGTTGAAGGGATCATGTTTAACATACAATTTGGTGGTGCATAGATACTCGTCACCTCACCTATACACCACACACATGCGTTTCACATAGCAAACAAGTGGGAATTCCTATTCCCTCAAGTCAAAGTTAGACCAAACACTTACCTCAATTTCGCAGGCCACTCACTGCTCAATTACATCTTTTCCCTTAGAATCTTGCTCTAACTTGCTCGAATCTAATCATACTTAACTCAATATCATTAATTAAGGCTAAAGGAACTAACTTTATTGAAAATTATAATTTTTTCCTAAGGTTTCTAAAAAAAAGTGAAAACCCGACCCCGGGCCCACTTGGTCTAAACTCGGAGTTCAGACCAAATGACGTTTACCCATTCACCCATTCACCAAATATACAATTAGTTTTGAAATCTGACCTCAATTCGAGGTAAAGATTCGATTTTTACAAAATTCCCTAATTCTACCAAACCTTCAATTTTTACCATTAAAATTCTTAGTTTTTGATTTAAAAGTGATGAAAAACAACGAGTAATTGAAAGAGTAAAGTTTAGAATTGATTACCTATGACTTGGGATGATATTTGGTGAAGAAATTCATTCCTAGGGCTGTGGGATTCAAAAATTTGAAGAAGAAGAAGTCTGCCCGTTATATATATATATTTTTGCCAGCTATTCTGCCTCGTTTCTCGTACCAAATGATCCCTAAACTCTATTTTTATGTCTCCAATGGATTCCTTGTGAAATTTTAGTCAGGTTAGGCTTTTGAATCACTCAATTTGACCATATAATGAAGGAGATATGTAAGTTTTAATATTTGCAAATAGTGCAGATTTGTAATACGCCGTCAGTGACAATTTAGTAATTAAACTGAAAAATATGGCAACCTTAGTAAAATGACCATAAAACCCTCATACGACGTCCAAATTCGATGATTCCTTTTTCTACGGGTCCGTAATTACGATGCAGATCTAATACTTCATTCAAAACAAAAATCGGAGCTCATTTGTTCAATATGATATGATTTATGCTTGAAGAAACGACGTCGAAGCATAAGAAAGAACGAGCGTAACACAACCCAAACCTATTTGAAACTCACCCGAGCCCTCGGGGCTCTACCCCAAACATGCACGTAAGTCTAAAAGCATCATACTGACTTGCTCGTGTGATCAAATCATGAAAATAACATGTAAAACTATGAATTAAACCTCAAAACTCATTATTTTTCTCAAGAACACTTAAAGTTCACTATTTATCAACTGGACGTCCGAATCACATCAAATAAATTCTGATTCTCACCAAATTTCGCAGACAAGGCTTAAATATCGTAACAAACCTATATCAAGCCCCGAAACCAAAATACGGGCCCGATACCAGCGGTTTCAAATGTTAATTCATTTTTTTTTATTTCATTAATAATTCAACAAAACATTTCTTTCAAAAATTGATTTCTAAGGCTTGGGACCTCGGGCATACGCCCGAGTCCCATATTTTACTGCAGACCTCCCAGGATCGCTGGAATACAGATCCGAGTCCGTTTACTCAAACGTTGACCAAAGTCAACTATAATCAAACTTTAACTCTAGAAATCACTATTTTCTCATATTTTCACCTAAAAGCTTTCCGGTTTCACACCTGGACTGCGCACGCAAATCGAGGTATTTAAAATTAACCTGTTATGACTATTAAGCCTAGAACTGAGTCTAAATTCATATAATGCCCCCTTGAGTCATCACAAGACACTAGGGTTGGGTCACAACCCTAGTGAGAATCTAGCTACTCATGCTTATATTAGAAGAAAAAGAAGAAAAAGTGATGATTAAAACCGTATTAATTATTAAAATGATAAAACTAATATTCAAAAAGCTCAAAATGGCAAAACTACTAAAAGGGCAAAGTAAATGGCTGTTGATGTCAAAAGTTAACCTAAAAAAGTGAAACTCTTCTATTTATAGAGTGCTGGAATTTTCGAACAAATTTTCCCTTTTGAAGGTTCTGCGGTCGCACGATTCCATGTGCGGTCCGCACTTTTCTTCAGCTTGACAGGATTGGACTCTTGCGGCCGCACAATTCTGAACCGCGACCGCATCTCTCTCTTTTTGTGGTCCGCACATTTCTGAGTGCGGTTGCACATGGATCTTCTGCGGACCGCACAAATGCAACTGCGATTGCATAGATGATCTTCTGCGATCACACAATAATTGTGCGGTATGCACTTTCGTTGGACTTCATATGCATGTGCTCTGAACTTTTGGTCTTGCTTTGCTTTTTCTTCACAATCTGCGGCCGCAGATGAGAATCTGCGGTCCGCACTTTAGAGCTCATGTGCTTGTTTTTGTCCTTGGTTCAGATTACTCCTTCTTGAGTTGGATTTCATCTTTGAGGCTCATTTTCTACCATTCCTGCAATTAAGCATATTTCATCAATTTTCGGGAACACAGTTAAACGCTTTTGGACTAAAACGAAAGCAAAAAGGTGCTAATAAGTAGTCAAAATCCCCACTCATCAACTTCACCAAACTTAAGCTTTTACTTGTCCTCAAGAAAATAAGGTAATTTCCACCTCCACAAGTTAAAAGTTATTCCGGCTAATGAAAAATGCATAAATCACACATCAATTGGGACCAACAATTACCCATACGCTTATGATTTATTAACAAGGCAATGTGTTGAGCTTTTTAGCACAAATAGTTCTAATGTGACACTTGAGCATCAAGAGTTGACTTAATTCATCAAGGAAGCTCGCTCTTTCATGTAGGTCACTGTGGATACCAAACTCCTCCTCCTTTACTCTTCGTTTGTATATCTCACTTAAGAATGTAGCACTCAATTCAAAGATTTGTGAAAGGTTCGCTCATATCTCTCAAAAGAATGTCACAAGTACGACTTTAAGCACCATAGGCTTGCCCCTCATATATATCACCACTAATATAAGCTCACTCGACTTGAAATCACATAGGGATTTTTCGGGATTCAATGAAGGCTTTTGGACTAAGGTTGGATAAGCTATGATAGAACAAGTTCATCTTTCCTTAAGCACTCCATTTTCTCTTACTGTCTCATGCTTTGCCAACTTTTGAGGCATTTTCTTTTCCATAGGGGAATTAAAGAGACTTAACATCACACTTTATTGGTCATGATATTCATATCCTCCTTCTTTGTGTTTTCCATGCTTTGCATCACTATCATTCAACTTTTCAACTTCTTCACTTTCTTTTTGCATTTATTTTCTTGTTCTTCTTTATTTTTCTTGCCTTTCTTTCTCTTTATTTATTTTATATTTTTGTGCCTTGATACCTTTTTCAACTCCTCGTCTCTCCCCAAACTTACGCTTTTAGCCAATTGTTTCATGAGAGTGTTAAGGAAAGCTCGGGTGCCAAGAGAGGGTCACGTCAGAACGGGTAAAGGCTAGTAACATGGTGATCAATTGAGAAAGGTTTTAGGCTCAAATAGGTTGACAGGGGATAACGACATTGGTGGGACATGGAAGATTTTAAGTGGGTCAAGGAAAGCCTACAATCATTTCTCAAGCCAAGTAAAGCTTAAAATCTCGCCTAGAAACACATTCGGGGCAAGTTCTAGACCATTTGCACAAGTACTTGGACTTGAAACAAAACATCTCACCTCTCACGCAGCCGAATTGTTAAAAGGATAGAGTCAAGGGCCAACAATAACCATAATCAAGATTAAAAATCACTATGGCTCTACTAAACCACTCGATGTTTGCCTAAGTCAACACAAGAGTCACAAGTCCACTAACTAGAGCTACTTCTTTCCAGAAAAACTTATTTTTAACCATAAACACGTAGTTAAGTGTGTTGGTACCAAGTGAAGCATGTTAAACATGTTTTTTTGTTTATTACTACTACTATTCTTACCTAAACACCAAGAACAAACTCAATTCCTTGATAAAGTTGTCACGCCATCCATCATTGGGAAGAATCACCTAGTTCACACAAAAACTACCTTTGGAAAGAACTGTGGCATTACGAAAACCAAAGGCTTATTAGCCACTAAAAACATAAAAAGAAGCTACAAAATTAAAATAAAGTTATTAAACGAAACAAGAAGCTATTGAATTAAACATTAACTACGAAGAAAACAAATTAAAGAAGTAAATGAATATACATAATGAGAGAGAAAAAGAGAAAATATATACAACAATAGAGAGAGAGAAGAATATATACATAATAAACAGAAAAAGGAAAAATGTTATCAGTTATTACAAACCAAATGTCAAATAAACCCCACTGCCTCGAATAAGAATAAACATTGTCCCTAATGCGCAACAAAATAAGAATAAGGAAAGGTAAGAGTAAAGAGGACTCCCTATGTGGACTTGGACATCTCAATGTCCATAGCGGCGTCACCGCCCTCAGCCTCCTCTAATCGGATCTCATCATCCTTGGCTCCGGGAGTACCAGGGTTGGTGAGCATATGTTGCACCACTTCAGTAGCGTCTGCAGCCAGGTCTAGCTCATCATACGGGCCAGCTGGTGCCACTGGTGCTGCTGGGTCTACTGGTGCTGCTGGATCAGTTCCCATCAACATATCAAATGGAAGGTCCCCAACGGTTGCTATCTTGGTCACCTCTCTCCTCAGTCTGTCTACTGATTTCTTGGATGCCTGGGATTTCTTCATCTTCTTTACCTGCTTCTCAAGCTCCTCAATTACTGTTTCATGTGAAACCAAAGTGTCCATGATTGTTTGCTGGTTCTCCAATATCTTCTTCAATGTATCCTCCAATGTTGGAGGAATCTGGGGTGCCATGGTGGATGACTGTGCTGCAACAACACTAGATAAATCAGTCAGCTTCGTTGTGGATGTCTGCATCCAGTTGTTGAGGGTTGCCAGTGTTTGGGAGATTCACAACGCAGATAGTGGCTGAGTGGGCATGGGCACCGGCTTCAAAATTGATGTGCAAGGCACTGATGCTGAAGGACCTGAAGAAGGAGGTGGAGGCATAACTGATGCACCATCAGAAGGATCTGCTGAAGTATATGGTATGTCAATTGTCTCAGCAGCTACCCTAGCATGCTCAACAGACTGGCCTGCAGTCGTAGAGAATTGACCCTTTTTCTTTGGGTTTCCATCACCCATCAAATAGTACCATGAGAAGGGCTTCTTCACCCACACTTTGGTATCAAAACTCCTCGACTCCACACCCGCATCCATAAGGTACTCAGTGATAGTGTTAGGATACGGGTAGGAGGTTTTACCTTGCCTGGAGACCACAAACATGTTGGCCGATATCACGACACCTACATTGATTGGGTACCCGACCATAATATATGCGACTAGAACTGCCCGCTAAATTGGAAGATTCGTTTCATTTTGGCACGAGTCTAGTCTGCTACACACAAATTTCTGACATCCCTTTGCCTCAAAGTTCAGGGTGTATCCACGGTGGTGGTCCCGGAGCTGCCAAAATCTCCGCTAGCCATGGGCGAGTTGCATCGCCCATAGCCAGATTTTCCAAATATTGCATCGGCTCAACATCTTCCAACCTTAAGTATCTGTTCAAGGTGCTCTGGTCAAACCTTACTTTCAGATTCCTCACTTTTGTCACTTTTGTCCCCTTCTTTATGTGCGCCACATTGGCGTAAAATTCCCGGACCACGTACTCTCTGGCATTTACCACACTTTGAGTGAACCATGTCCACCCCTTCCTCTCTCTGAACTGCCTCAACACTGATGGGTTGTATTTCTCAAGGTCTTTGAACAATAACTGACGCTTAAGACTGAGCGATCTCGGAGACCACCACTCTCGGAACCTATTGAATGCAGTTAGACTGGCGAACCTATCTTCCCAAACTTCTTTATTCTTCGACCTCTCAAGGGCAGCAACTCTAGTATCACCCCTCGGCCATCATCCGGGATATCATCCACATCCACAGTAGTAGCTGGTGTGTTAGGGGCATGTGTAGATGAAGGCTCTGAAGCCTGACTGTTGCCTTCTGACCCCTCAAAAGTGCTCTCCGAAGAGGTAGGCTCATTTCTCAGTTGGTATTTGTCCTGAGGCAGCTCTGACGGTGATTGCACAACAAGCTACTCCTGCAGTGAGTTTCCCTCCGTTGCTTACCTAGACAAGGCATATGAACTTTATTAGGAGGGTTCTGGCTACCTACTCCAGCCTGCTGTGGCCTTATTACCTATCACTCTTTCGGGGCCGAGGGGTAAAGTGTTTTTGCCTCTGCCTCGGGAAGGTTCACCCCTCTCATTTGATGTGTCACCACAACCACATGATCTAACCATATTCTACACAAAATAGTAGCTAGGGTTAGTTCTAGTTCAAGTGCAGGTAAGTATAAAGTTGCATAACAAAACATGTTGCAGGGTGGGGAAGTGCGGTCCGCACAATTGCAAGTGCGGCCGCAGGTCTGGTTGTATGGGCCGCACAATTTGAAAGTGCGGCCATAGAGGTGAAACTGCGACCCACATAATATTTTAGTGTGACCGCACATATGAAGTGCGGACCGCACATTTTTTAGTGCGGCCGCACATTGAAGACCTTAAAAATGGTAACTCTCTGAAGACAGAGAATGCCCCGATTTGCTGCCGCACACCCCTTTTTGCAGTCGCGATTGAATTTCTGCGGACCGCATAATTTCAAGTGCGGTTCGCACTTTTGCCTAACCAAATTCCCTAAGCACGTCATTCTGCGGACCGCACAATTCCTTGTGCGATCGTAGATTTCAAAATTAAATCGGGCACAGTCCTTAGGGTTTCAATATTTATGCACAAATTGGACATGGTAGAAGCAATTAACATGATAAACGAAATACCCCTTCCCCTAATAGCAACTAGGAGTTACCTAACAAAAATTACACCCTACATAGATATGAAATTGACAAATGGTCTAAAATAATTAATAAATTATAAACTAACTAAGAAAATTAAAAAATTCCAAGAAAGATTTGAACATACCAATGATGAAGTGGTTTTAAGGAATGATCTAATATGCTCAATTAAGTGGCAGATGATTTACTGAGTATTGTGCAAGATTTTAGCCTTTTTGATAATTCTCAGAGAGTGGAAAGTCTGAAAAGTAGCCTTAAGGCTACTATTTATACTATACGGGCTTGCCTTAGGGTTCACGAGGCGAGTGCGGCCGCAAAATTCCTTCTGCGGTCTGCAATTTATTACTTGATCTTCGAACTCCCTCTGTTGATCTGTGGTCGGAAAAATTACGTGTGTGACCACAAATTTCCTTGTGCGGCCCCACATTGGCCATTTCTCTAATAGACAAACTTCAGAGGGTTTGCAATATCTTCCATCTCAACTTGTGCGGTCCGCACAAGAATTGTGCGGCCGCAGTTGCCTTCTGTTGCAACACAAGAATTGTGTGGTCCGCACTCTTATCTTACTTAGCCAATTTTTTTTAAGCCTAGTTCATGTAAAGCACCCATATTCCTGCAACACACTTCAAATCCAGTTAGCACAAAATAAGACCTATCTTAAAAAAGAAGTAAAGAAAAAGAAAAAGAAAAAGAAAAAGAAAAAGAAAAAGAAAAAGAAAAAGAAAAAGAAAAAGAAAAAGAAAAGGAAACATGGGTTGCCTCCCATGAAGTTCTTGATTTAACGTCGCGTCACGATGCATATTACCATCACTTCAAATGAATCACTGCCACCATGTGGCCATCATATTCTTGTCCCAAATAATGCTTCACCCAATGACCATTGACTCAAAATACCTCATCATTTTGGTTTTTCAAGTCCAATGAACCAAAAGGAGTCACACCCACAATTTCAAAGCGACCACTCCATTTGGATTTCAGCTTTCCGGGAAACATCCTCAATCGTGAGTTGAACAACAAAACAATATCACCCACCTTGAATTACCCTTTTCGGATGTATTTTTCATGAAGGTACTTCATTCTTTCTTTGTACAAGGACGAACTTTCATATGCATGGTACCAGAATTTAACTAGCACATTCAAATGGGAAACCCGCAAGGTGGCAACTGCATCCCAATCATAACTTAACTTCTTCAAAGACCACATGGCCTTGTGCTCAAGTTCCACCGGAAGATGACAAGCTTTTCCAAACACCAACTGGTATGGAGACATCCCGATAGGAGTTTTGAAAGTAGTCCAATAAGCCCATAGTGCATCATCAAGCTTCTTTGACTAATCCATCCGGTTAGCATTCATTGTTTTGGACAAGATACTCTTTATCTCCCGGTTGGAGACTTCCACTTGATTGCTCGCTTGAGGGTGATAGGGAGTCGTAACTTTATGAGTGATACAATACTTTCTAAACAAGGTGTCAAAAGCTTTGTTGCAAAAATGCGACCCCCTATCGCTTATGATAGCCCGCGGAGTACCAAACCTTGTGAAGTTGTTCTTCTTTAAATATGCCATTGCACTTCTTGCTTCATTGTTGGGTTAGAAAAGACCTCTACCCATTTTGACACATAATCAACAACAACCAAGATGTAGGTGTTTCCACAAGAACTCACAAAAGGCCCAATGAAGTCAATACCCCACACATCAAAATATATCAATCTCCAAAATGGTGGTGAGGGGCATTTCATTTTTGTTGAGATTCCACCAGACCTTTGACATTCATCACAACAATTGACTAGATCATTTTCATCCTTGTAGAGAGTGGGACAATAGAAACCACAACTTAGAATTTTGGCCGCCGTTCTTGCTCCACCATGGTGTACGGTGAAGAATGACAAGCCCCAATAATTTCAACTTATTCCTCCTCCGGTACACATCTTCTAATCACTCCATCCGTAGGAAGAGTATGGTTCATCCCAATAATAGTCTTTACAATCTCATTTGAGCTTCTTCCTTTGATTTGAAGAGAACTCATCCTAGATGATACCACTCACAAGATAATTTGCTAGATCCGCGAACCATGAAACCTCTTTCATTGAAATGGCTAGGGGTTGCTCATCGGGAAAGGATCCATTAATTTCAAGTCCATCATGCGGCCTACCCTCCTCCTCCAAACGAGATAAGTGGCCCTCCACTTCATTTTCACTTCCCTTTCGGTCTTGGATGTCTATATCGAACTCTTGCAACAAACACACCCATCTCATTAACCGAGATTTGGAATCTTTCTTGATCATAAGGTAACGACGTGCCGCATGATCCGTGTGGACAATCACTTTTGTACCCATCAAGTACGGACGAAACTTCTCCATAGAAAACACAATAGCAAGAAGCTCTTTTTCAGTTATTGTGTAATTGACTTGGGCATCATTCATGGTCTTACTAGCATAGTAGACCAGATGAAAGATCTTGCTGATACGTTGCCCCAGAACTGCTCCAACTTCCATATCACTAGCATCATACATGAGCTCAAAAGGAATGCTCTAGTTCGGAGCGGTGATAATAGGAGTAGTTGTGAATTTGAACTTGAGCTATTAAAATTCTCTCATGCAATTATCATTAAAGTGAAATTTAGAATCTTTATCCAAAATCTTACACAAGGGGTTCACCACTTTGGAAAAGTCCTTTATGAAACACTGGTAGAACCCCGAACGACCCAAGAAACTTCTCACACCCTTCACGGATGGTGGAGGTGGAAGTTAAGAAATCACCTCTCTTTTCGATTTTTCAACCTCTATCCCCTTCTTTGAAATCTTGTGGCCAAGGACAATACCCTCCTCAACCATGAAATGTCATTTCTCCCGATTCAACACCAAGTTCATTTCTTCACACCTTGCCAATACCTTATCCGAATTTTCCAAGCAATCATCAAAAGAATCCCCGACTACCAAAAAGTCATCCATGAAGACTTCAAGGTAGTCCTCTACCATATCCGTAAAGACCTCCATCATACCCTCTTGAAAATTTGCCGATGCATTGCATAAGCCAAATGGCATCCGCTTGAAAGCGAAAATTCCATAAGGACAATTGAAAGTTGTTTTCTCTTGATCCCGGGGAAATAAGGATTTGATTGTAGCCTGAATATCCATCTAGAAAGCAATAGAACGCTCGGCCGTCCAATCGATCAAGCATTTGGTCAAGAAAGGGAAGTGGGAAATGGCCTTTCCTTGTGACTTTGTTAGGCATCCATAGTCCATGCATACTCTCCATCCGGTCACCGTTCTTGTTGGAATAAACTCATTCTTATCATTTTTGAACACAATTATACCCCCTTTCTTCGGAACACATTGCACCGGAGAATTCCACGAATTGTCAGAAATGGGGTAGACAACCTCGGCATTCAACCAGTTTATGATCTACTTTTAGACCACCTCTTGCATTGCTTTATTGAGTCTTCTTGATTTTCAATTGAGGGTTTGGAATCTTCCTCCAAATTAATCTTGTGCATGCAAAATGCGGGGCTTATTCCCCGATATCTGCCAAAGTCCACCCAATAGCTTTCTTCCTTTTTTGGAGCACCACCAATGTAGAGTCAACCTGCACGTTAGTCAAACAAGAGGAGCGAATAACCGGTAAAGTAGAGCAAGGGCCAAGGAATTCATACCTAAGATGTGGAGACAATGTCTTCAACTCCAAGATAGGAGGCTCTTTGATTGAGGGCTTTGTTGGATGAGTTGTCCTATTGTCAAGATCCGAGGAAAATTTGCGGGGCTCATAAGTGTACGACCCCATTCATGGCAATGAGTTCTCACATACCATGAAGCCATCCATCTCATCATCATCAAAGTTATGCAAGCCGACCTCCAATGTATCATCAACATTCATCGTTGCACTAGTATCATCAATAATCACATCGGTCACCAAGTCCACGAACGAACACACTTCATTCCTATTCGACTGTCTCATAGTTTTGCACACGTGGAACACCACCTTTTTATCACCCACCCAGAAAGTGAGTTCACCACCTTCCACATAAACAAGATCCTTCCCCATAGAAAGGAAAGGTCTACCAAGAATATCGGCACCTCATAGTCCACTTCACATCAAGAATCACAAAATTCGTCGGGAGAATGAACTTGTCAACTCAAACCAATACATCTTCAATCACCCCAGCGGTCTCTTTATTGTACGAACGATCATTTGTAATCTAATTGATGTGAGTCTTGGTTTCCCAATTCCCAATGTCTTGAAAACTGAATAAGGCATCAAGTTGATACTCGCCCCAAGATCACAAAGAGCTTTTGCAAATTCGGCACTTCCAATGGTACAAGGGATTGTAAAAGCACCAGGATCTTCCAACTTTGGAGCCATCGAATGCACAATTTCACTCACTTGGTGAGTGATTTTGATAGTTTCAAAATTCATCGAAATTTCTTTGTCACCAAGACTTTCATAAACTTAGCATATCCAGGAATTTGCTCCAAAGCTTCAACTAAAGGCACATTTATAGAGAGACACTTCTTCATATCAATGAACTTCTTAACTGATGCTCGCCATTTTTCTTGGCAAGCCTTTGAGGATAGGGAGGAAGTGGCTTAGGCAATGGTGCCTTAGCTTTTTGAACTACCTATTTCGGTATATCAATCACATGATCCCTAAACGGGTTCACATCCTCTTGAGTATCTTCCACCGTGACATCAATATCAATTTGCACTTTATCATTTGCTTGCATAACATTGTTTGGGATCTCCTCTTCTTCTGCCACTTGCTCATCTTCCACAAGTTGTCTTTGACTTGAGGTAGGTGCATTCCCACCTTTTCCACTTCTTGTAGTAATGGCCATGGCATGTCCCGTTGTGTTCCCACCCTTCAGGTTCACCATTGTATCACTTGGTAGTTCCCCCTTAGGACGAGTATTCAAAGCTTGAGAGATTTGTCCCATTTGCATTTCTAAGTTACATATTGATGTGTTGTGTGAAGAAAGTTGGGCATCGGAATCAGCGTTCTTCTCTATCATTTGCTTGAACATGTTCTCAGTACGACCCATTTCGTTGTTGGAGGACTTAGGACCATGAGAAATATAAGGAGGTAGGTTGGTCAGTTGCTGGTACATCGGGGCCTTTGAAAACCCGACCCCCGATTTCCTTGGTTGTTGTTCCACTTGCCTTGGTTATTTCCTCCCCAATTGGCTTGATTATTATTATTTTTCCAATTCCTTGGTTGTTGCTTCCACTCTAATTGGCGTTGATTGTTTCCACCATTCCAATTACCTTGGTTGCTAGAATTGCCTTGATTATTCGAAATTCTCTATTGTTTTTGACTAGGGACTTGGTGGTTGTTTCTTTGCCCTTGAAAGTTGTTCACATATTGGACCTCTTCATCTTTCTCATTATAAAAATCTCCTTGATCATACCCACTTTCATCTTGCACAAAATTGTCCACTCTTTGTTGCACTTGTGGACTTCTTGTTCTTCTCTTGTTTACCATCATATTGACTCCCTTTATAGCATTGACTTGCCTCGGGCTTAGCACTTGTTAAAGTTGAGCCTTTGCCAATTGGTTCATGGTGGTTGTCAACTCGGCTATGGCTTGACCATGATCATGTAATTCTTTATGAAGAAGAATCACATTTGGATCACCTTGTGGAACATTGGCTCTAGATTGCCACGCTGATGAAGTATCCTCCATCTCATCTAAAACATCACACGCCTCCGCATAAGGCGTAGTCATGAATTTCCCACCGGCAAGTTGATTCACTAGACATTGGTTGATGGTATTGATTCCCTGATAGAAAGTTTGTTGAATCATGTTCTCTGTCTTATCATTGTTGGGGCACTCTTTCACCATTACCCATTATCTTTCCCATATCTCGTGTAGTGGTTCATTAGGCTCTTGCTTAAATGCTAGTATTTCATCTCGAAGAATAGCCATGTGCCCGGGAGAGAAGTACTTTAAAATAAATTTCTCCACAAGTTCATCCCATGTACGAATGTAATGATGAGGGAAACGTTCCAACCAATCTAAAGCTTTCCCCCCGTAAAGAGAAGGGAAAAAGCCTTAGCCTCAAAGCATCCTCGGAGGCATTTGTTTGTTTGCTTCCCCAGCACGTATCAACGAAATCCCTTCAAATGTTTATATGCATTTTGACACGGTGCACTGGTGAAGAAACCTCGTTGCTAGAGCAAAGTGAGCATCATATTTGTTATTTGAAAGTTGCCCGCCCTAATACGGGGTGGGACTATAGCACTTGCGTACCCTTCATTCGGCAACACCTAGTGTGGAGCCGCTCGTGGTAGAGGTGGGGGTAGAACATGAACATTGTCGTGAGGCGGTCGGCCTCATCTATTGGCTTGAGGTTCAAGAGGGACCTCATCCATTGCATCATCAACAACTTCCATATCCCCATCAGCTATGTTTCCGAGCTCATTGTTTGCCATGATTGCACCTACAATACTCACACGTTAGTAAAATGGAAGGAAAAAGAGAAAATTCACACACAAAACCAAATATATAGCTAAATCCATTTTAGCTCTCCGACAACGACGTCAAAAATTGATCTCTTCCAAGTCACACCTTTATTTGAGGTTATGAAATGATCGAAGCAATAATAGTACCCAATAAAAAGTCGAGGTCGATTTTACACTGGGAGCTTTGAATGGGATTTAGAAGTATATACTATTGTGAATAAGCTTGAATTATCTCGAATTGCACTTCCACAAAATTGGTTTGTTTCTAACTCTATTTTAAACTAAGAGTAACAACTAAGAATTGAAACTAGGAAATTGTTTTTGTTTTTTTTCAATTGATAAAAAGTCCTAGGGCTATGACCTTCACCTAGGTGTTTGCTTAATGGGTTGTAAGCCTTAAAGTTTGTTTTATTGGTCGGGGTGTATTATAGCTATCAACACTCAAGTACCCACTCAATACCTCTCTATCATAGAGCGAATTTGCCGAATTTGGATTTCTCAAGTCCAAATGAGTATTGAACAAAATATTTAATAATAAGCTCAAGTCGGGTTTTACTATCTCTAGATTCAACCCTTTAATTGGGTTTATCAATCTCTCGATTTACCCAATTTCTTGGTAGCCAAGTTTTCCTTGACTAAGTCTCTCTTTCTCAAGTAGAGACCAAGTCAATTAGGCATGAAATAATGTTTTCAACCAATAAGTCTTCAAATAAAAGCAAGAATACATCTAGATAATCAACACCCAACCATAAACAAGCAATAAATCAAACACCCATTAAGTTTACACACCCTAGAGAGAATCTAGCTACTCATGCTTAAATTAAAAGATAAAGCAGAAGAAGTGAGAATTAAACCCATATTAGTGATTAAAATGATAAAACTAATATTAAAAAAGCTCAAAATGACAAAAACTACTAAAAAGAGCAAAGTAAACGGTTGCTGATTTCAAAAGTTACAAAAGTTAACCTAAAAAACTGAAACCCTTCATTTATACAGTGCTGGAATTTTCGGACAAAACTGCCCTATCAAAGGTTCGGCGGCCGCACAATTCCATGTGCGGTCCACACTTCTTTTTAACTTGACAGGATTGGACTCTTGTAGTTGCACAATTCTGAACCGCGATTGTATCTCTCTCTTTCTACGATCCACACATTTTTGATTGCGGCCGTTCTGCGAGCCCACAAACGCAACTGCGACCGCATAACTGATTTTCTGCGACTACACAATAATTGTGCGGTCCTCACTTCCGTTGGACTTCATATGCACGTTCTCTGAACTTTTGGTCTTGCTTTGCTTCTGCGGTCGCACATTTCATGTGCGGATCGCATTTCTCACATATCTCTGATGGACTTTGCTTCACAATATGCGGCCGCAGATGAGAATCTGCGGTCCGCACTTTAGAGCTCCTGTGCCTGTTTATGTACTTGGTTATGTACTTGGTTTCTACCATTCCTGCAATTTAGCATATTTCATCAATTTTCGGGAACACAATTAAACACTTTTGGACTAAAATGGAAGCAAAAAGGTGCTAATAAGTAGTCAAAATCCCCACTCATCAACGAGCTAAATGTGGAAATTTCTGGTTTTATCTATGTAGAACCCTTTCATGCCTTAATTGTGTTGCCTTAACATGTTATAGTCATCATATTTGTCTAATTTCACTTGTCTACTTGTCTTATCTCTTACTTGCTAATTGCTCTACATGTCTAGTTGAAGTTCTTGTTTCCTTTATCCCATATTCATTAATTAACTGTTGAGTTATTTACTTGAAATTGCTATTCTTAGAATATCATGTTGTTGAAATTAGTATTCAGTTGCAAAGGCCGTGAGGCAAAGTGTTAAGTGGTGAAATATTATTTTATCGAGTTATTCTTCCGGTTGTTATTGTTAAGACTTTGTGTACATTGTGGATGAGCCGAGGGCTCCTTATTGTGAACTTATGTTATTTGTTTGGTTTCTATTGCAAGTTGTGATAGTGGGCACTTGAGGTGCGAATTGTGATACGTTGTGATATTAATACGCATGCGGTGGTATAAGGTATGGTTGTTGAAATGCATGCAGTGAGATAAGGTGGGCTTGATACGCGTGGCTAGTAGGGAATTACTAGAAGCCTCAGGAAGAATGATTTTCAAAACTAAATGTGAAGGCTCCCGCAGTAATATAGGGAAAGACTATGAGTTACTTTTGTGATTTGGGACTATGAGGCGGTACCTCGGTAATGACCCTCGTTGATTTTTCTCTATTTGATGAATTTATCTTGGTTGTTTGTTTCCTTAAAATGTCAATCCTTGTTTTCCTTATGTGTTGTATTATCTGCCTTGATTCTGTGTAGTTAAATTTTGGTAAATTCCTTGTTTGTTTCATTTCCATTGTCATTACCATTGTATTGTTATATCTTTCGTCATGTTTCTTATTATTTCTTGTAGGGTCTTGACCTGACCCCGTCACTACTCTAATGAGGTTAGGCTTGGAACTTAGTGGGTACCGTTGTGGTGTACTCATGCTACACTTCTGCACATCTTTTTGTGCAGGTCCAGGTGCTTCATATCAGTCCCGGCACTAGCGAGTGGAGTTTGCATTTCGAGACTTCAAAGTACACCTGCCCGCATTCGCAGGCCTCAGAGTCCCCTTCTATCCATTTATATATTTCCTTATTTACTAGTCACAACTGTATAAGAATGATTTTGGTATTGTTATAGAGCTTGTGACTTGTATTACGTCGAGTTTTTAACTATAATATACATCGAGCTATAGAGATTTCCCTTTTATTATATGTTGATGAGTTTTGAGATTTTTGAGTTATTGTGTCATTTACTTCCGCATGTTGTTAGTCTTACCTAGTCTTAGAGACTAGGTGCGCTCACAACATCTTATAGTGGGAAATTGGGGTCGTGACAAGTTGGCATCAGAGCTCTAGATTCATAGGTGTTACAGCAGGTTTAGTAGAGTCTCGCGGATCGACAAGGAGACTTATGTACTTATCTTCGGGAGGTTGTGGAACTGTTAGGAAAAGCTTCACCTTTTTGATTCCTTATCGTGCAATTTTTTTGACTTTGTAATTCTAAATTTCTGTCTTTCTATTCTCTCATAGATGGTGAGGACACGTACAATTGGATCGGATGACCAGACACCCACGCCCCCTGTTGATCCGCGAGAGGCCAGGGTCGAGGACGTCTATGTGGTGCAGCTAGAGCACCTGCACGATGTGATACAAATAAGACAGTAGTAGCTCTAGTTGGAGAGTAGGTACCTGCGATGTTTGTTACCAGGAGACCCTCGCCCATTTTCTGAGCATGTATGGCACTCTGGCTCCGGGAGGATTGATCTCACTTTCTCCTTCCACCTCTCAGTCCAGAGGAGGAGCATAGACTCCTGTCGCCCATACCCTAGAGCAGTAGGTCCAATTTGACCATGTCCCAGATGTTATATTAGTACAACTGGTCGTCTTAGTTTAGCTCGAGGTTAGGGCAGCAGCTTCTGAGGGGGAGAAACTCAGGATCAAGAGGTACAAGAAGTACCACCCTCTTGCTTTCAGCAGTTTGGTGTCAGAGGATGCCTAGAGTTTTCTTGAGGAGTGCCACCGTATCCTCCATACTATGGGCATTGTGGAGTCAAATGGGGTTGCTTTCACTACGTTCCAACTTAAGGGAGTGGCTTATCAGTGGTGGCGAGCGTATGAGTTGGGTAGTCCGGCTACGACAACTTCACTCACCTTGGTTCATATCTCAGATATGTTCTTGAGGAAGTTTGTTCCCCAGAGTCTTAGGGATGCACAGAGCGTAGAGTTTGAGTAGTTGTGCCAGGGTTTTATTACCGTACCGTAGTATGCAGTCCGGTTCAATGATTTGTCTAGGCATGCACCAACCTTGGTTGCTAGTGTTAGAGGACAAGTTTGTCGATTTATCAAGAGTCTCAACCCTGGTATCAGATTCAACATGGACGGAGGGTTGGTGATGGACATCCCATACCAGAAAGTAGTGGATATTTCTAGGAGATTGGTATGTGGGCCTGGGAGAGAGGAGAGGGACGCCAAGAGGCCTCGAGATTCTGGCACCTATAGTGGTGCCCGTGCCCCAGTTGCAGCCTGTCATGGTAGGGGCTATGTGAGCCATCCTGTTCATTCAGAACTTCCAGCTTCTAGAGATATTCAGTCCATTCCTAGGCCCTAGGTTCCCAATTATGCACTGCCATTGTCTAGTGCACCTCCTGCACGGGGTGCTTTCAGCGGCCAGTCCTGCCGATCAAGTCCGAGACAGTCACATCAGCCACATCCTCCGAGAGCTTGTTTTGAGTGTGGTCACACTCGTCATATGGTGAGGGATTTCCCCAGACTCAGGGGGGAGCACCTCCACAAACTACTTAGGCTCTGCGTATTCCACCGAGTACTCAGGCCATGGTTACCGCAACAGTAGTCACTCCACCTGCACATCCAGCTAGAGGTGGAGGTCTAGAAGGTAGAGGTCACCCTAGAGGGGGAGTCCAGGCCAATTATTATGATCTTCCTACTAGAATGGAGGTAGTTGCATCTGACTCAGTTATCACATGTATTGTTCCGGTTTTTCATAGAGATACATCCATTTTATTTGATCCATCTCCACTTATCCTCTATGTCATCTTACTTTGCTCCATATTTGGGTGTATCCCGTGATTCCTTGAGTTCTCTTATCTATGTGTCCACACCTATGAGGGATTCCATTATTGTTGACTCTGTGTATCGATCGTGTCTAGTTTTTCTTAGTGGTATTAAGACAAGAGTCGATCTATTGTTGCTCAATATGGTATATTTTGATGTTATTTTGAGCATGGATTGGTTTTCTCCCTATCGTGCTCTTCTAGACTGTCACGCAAGATTGTGACGCTGGCTATGCCAAGTTTACCACAGATAGAGTGGATGTGTGCTTTAGATTACGTTCCTAGCAGGGTTATCTCTTTTCTAAAGGATCACAGGATGGTTGAGAAGGGGTATGATGCTTATCTGGCATATGTGAGAGATGTCTGTATTGATACTCCTAATGTTGAGTCAGTTTGGGATGTATTTTCGACGGATCCTCCAAGCATACCCCCCACATGGATATTGATTTTGGTATTAATTTATTACCGGGAACTCATCCCATTTATATTCCATCATATCGTATGGCCTCACCAGAGTTGAAGGAGTTAAAAGAATAGTTGCAAGAGTTGTTTGATCGGGGTTTCATTTGGCCCAGTGTATCACCTTGGGGTGCTCCAGTCTTGTTTGTAAAGAAGAAAAATGGTTCTATGCGCGTGTGTATTGATTATCTCTAGCTGAAAAAGGTACACTGAATAATAGGTATCCATTGCCACGCATTGATGACCTAATTGATTAGCTACATGGTGTCAGAATGTTCTCCAAGATTGACTTGTGTTCCGGTTATCATCAGTTGAAGATTTGGGAGCCAGATATCCCGAAGACTGCCTTAAGGACTCGGTATGGTCATTACAAGTTCTTGTTGATGTCATTTGGGTTGAGCAATGCCCCAGAAACATTCACGCACTTGATGAATGGTGTATTTCAACCCTTTCTTGACTCATTCGCCATTGTGTTTATTGAAGAAGTTCTGGTGTACTCCCGGAGCCGGGAGGACCATGAGAAACACCTGAGGATTGTGCTTCAGACCTTGAGAGAAAAGAGGTTATATGCAAAAGTTTTGAAGTGTGATTTCTGGCTTGATTCTGTGGCATTTTTGGGTCATGTAGTATCGACAGAGGGAATTAAGGTGAACCGGAAGAAGATTGAAGCAATGGAGAGTTGGCCAAGGACGTTCAACTACTGAGAACTGGAGTTTCCTTGGTCTGCCAGGGTATTACCGTTGATTCGTAGAAGGTTTCTCATATATTACTGCACCTATGACCAGATTGACCTAGAAGGGTGCTCCGTTTAGGTGGGACGAGGAGTGTGAGGAGAGATTTCAAAAGTTCAAGAATTCTTTGACTACAACCTGTGTTGGTGTTGCCAGGTTCGAGGTCTTATACTGTATATTTTGATGCGTCGAGTATTTAGTATCGATGCAGTGTTGATTGCAGGACGTTAGGGTGATTGCCCACGCGTCTAGATAACTGAAGGTGCATGAGAAGAACTATCCTTTCCACAACCTTGAGTTAGCAGCTATTGTTCATGCCTTGAAGATTTGGCAACACTATTTGTACGGTGTCCCTTCTGAGGTCTATACCGATCACCGGAGTCTATAATATCTGTTCAAACATAAGGATCTTAACTTCCAGCAACATAGGTGGTTAGAGTTGCTTAAGGACTATGATATCACCATTCTATATCATCCCTGGAAGGCCAATGTGGTAGCCGATGCCTTGAGTCACAAGGCGGAGATCTTGGACAATTAGCATATCTTCCGGTAGCAGAGAGGCCATTAGCCTTGGATGTTCAGGTCTTGGCCAATCAGTTTGTTAGATTGGATGTTTCTGAGCAGAGTCGAGTTTTGGCTTGTGTGGTTTCTCGGTCTTCTCTTTATGATCGCATCAGAGAGCGTCAGTATGACAACCCCCATCTGCTTGCTCAAGGACACAGTTCAGCACGACGATGCCAAGGAGGTCACTATTGGGGATGGCATGGGTGAGTTGATTCTCTAGGAGACTCACAATTCACGATACTCCATCATCCAGGTGCTGCCAAGATGTATCAGGACTTAAGGCAGCACTATTGGTGGAGGCGGATGAAGAAGGACATAGTGGTATGTATCTCGGTGCCCAAACTGTCAGCAGGTGAAGTATGAGCATCAACGGTCAGGTGGATTACTTCAGAGGCTAGAAATTCCAGAGTGGAAATAGGAGTGGATACTATAGATTTTGTTGTTGGGTTCCTACAAACTCGGAAGAAGTTTGATGTAGTATGGGTAATTGTGGATAGATTGACCAAGTGAGCTCATTTCATTCAAGTGGTGGTTACTTATTCTTCGGAGTAGATGGCTCAGATCTATATTCGCCAGATTGTCAGGCTTCGTGGCATGCCGATATCCATCTCTCTGACCGGGGTATGCAGTTTTACGTTGCGGTTTTGGAGGGCCGTTCAACATGAGTTAGGCACGCGGGTGGAGTTGAGCACAACATTTTTCCCTCAGACGGACGGACAATCTGAGCAACCTTTTCATATATTGGAAGATATGCTTCGTGCGTGCTTGATGGAGTTTGGGGGTTCATGAGATTAGTTCTTTCCGCTTACGGAGTTTACCTGCAACAACAGTTACCAATCGAGCATTCAGATGGCTTTGTGTGAGGCTTTGTATGGGAGACGATGTCGGTCTCCGGTAGGTTGGTTTGAGCTCGGTGAGGCTAGGCTTTTGGGTTACGACTTGGTTCAGGTTGCTCTAGAAAAAGGTTAAATTGATTCATGATCGGCTTTGCACAACCCAATCCAGAAAGAAGAGTTATGCGGATGGGAAGGTTCGCGACGTTGCATTCATGGTTGGGGAGCGGGTCTTGCTCAGGGTTTCGACCATGAAGGGTTTTATGAGGTTCAGGAAGAATGGAAAGTTGAGCCCTAGGTATATCGGACCGGTTTAGATACATGAGAGGATTGGAGAGGTGCCCTACATGCTTGCACTACCACCCAGTCTAGCTGCAGTTCATCCAATATTCCATGTTTCTATGCTCCGGAAGTATCACGACGATCGGGTCACATGTGTTAGACTTCATCTCAGCTGAGTTGGACATGGATCTGTGTTATGTTGAGGAGCCTGTGGCGATTTTGGACAAACAAGTTCTAAAGTTGAGGTCAAAGAACATTGCTTCAGTGAAGGTTCAGTGGAGGGGTCAACCAGTAGAGGAGGCGACTTGGGAGACCGAGTATGATATGGTAGCTTTTATCCTCATATTTCACCACTTTAGGTATGTCTCAATACTCGTTTCAGGATGAACATTTGTTTTAAGAGGGGTAAGATGTAATAACCCGTCTGTCGTTTTGAGTATTTTAGCCCTGACCCCCTATTTATTTCCTCCTTTATGCTATATTGTGGTTAGGTAACTTGCAGGGTGTTTGGTTTCGATTTTGGGTGAGTTTCAGAGTGAAATGGACACATATAGCATGTTTGACCAAGCTTCTCCAAGCTCAAAAGCCCTTTTATTTTCAAAAAAAGTGTTTTTTTTCCAATTTTGAATTGTTTGGCCAAGCTTTTAGGAGAAAAAAAGATCTTTAGAGGAGAAGTAGAAACAATTTTGGAGAAGAAAAAGAAAGTAGCTTCTTCCCAGAAGCACTTTTTTGAGAAGCACTTTTGAGAAAAATACACTTAGAAGCACTTTTTAAAAGTTTGGCCAAACACTAATTGCTGCTTAGAAGTATTTTTTAAATTAATTAGCCAAACACAAACTGCTTCTCACCAAAAGTACTTTTGAAAAAAAAACTTCTCAAATTAAGCTGATTTTTCCAACTTGGCCAAACCGACTAATAGTCCCTAAGTTGGAGGTTTAGGTTGTAAAAGTTGACAGTAGTTTGACTTGTGTGAAGATGACTCCGGAATGGAGTTTTGATGGTTCCGATAGCTTTGTATGGTATTTTTGGTCTTAGGAGCGTGTCCGGATGTTGATTTAGAGGTCCGTAGGTCGTTTCGGTATGAATTGGCGAAAGTTGCACAATGGATGATTTTGGGAAGTTTGACCGGGAGTTGAATTTATTGATATCGGGGCCGGATCCCGATTTTAGAAGTTGAAATAGGTATTTAATGTCAATTATGACTTGTGTGCGAATTTTGAATTCAATCAGAGTTGATTTGGTATGAATCAACATCAATTTCGGAATTTGGAAGTCCATAGTTCATAGGCTTGAATTTGGGTTTCAATTCGTATAACTACGTTGTTTGATGTGATTTTAGATCTCGAGTAGGTCCCTTATGTGTTTTGCAACTTGTTGGTATATTCAGACGAGGTCCTGGGGGCCGCGGGTGTTGAATCGATTGTTGGACTTAGTGTTTTGCTGAAGTGTTGTTGTTCTCGTGTCATCGCACCTACGGAGGGTTTGGCTGCAGGTGCGGACACGCATGTCCCATCTTCATCGCATAAGCAGAGGATCCCAACCCAACATTGGGTTTGCAGGTGCGGAATCCTGGGCGCAGATGCGCTTCCCTGGGCGTGAGATTTTCTTCCGCATCAGCGAAATTGGGAAGGCCTTGTGTAGGACCGCAGGTGCGACCTAGTCTCCGTAGAAGCAGGCTCGCAGGTGCAAGCAATTTGTCCGCAGAAGTCGAATTTCTCGACCTTAAGTGGAACCTGCACCTGCGATGTTTTTTCCGTAGGTGTGGCGTCGCAGATGCGACACCAAGGTCGCAGATGCGATACCAAGGTCACAGATGTCGAGGTTCATTGGGCAGATATATGAAATTCGAGGGTTTTGATTCACAGTTTATTTTGGACTTAGAGAGATCGGTAGGAGACGTTTTTTTGAGGGTTTTTCAGAGAGATTATTGGGGTAAGGAGTCCTAGCTCATTTTTTGGTTTATTCACTTGAATTTATTGTTAATTTCATCATTAAATTAGTGTTTATGAATTGTAAATTAGGGGAAAATGGTAGCAACTTCTTAGACGAAACTTTTGAGTTTTGAAAGGCGAATTGAGGTCGGATTTGAATAATTCTTGTATGGTTGGACTCTATAGCGAATGGGTCTTTAGATTTTATAATTTTGGTCGGGTTTCGAGATGCGGGCCAAGTTGACTTTTTGGGTCGACTTTTTAATTCTTTACAAGGATTGTAATTTCATTGTTTGAATTAGTTTACTATAGTTATATTTATAGAATGGAATTTTTTTGGTTAGATTTGAGCCGTTCGGAGTTGGAGAATCAAGGGAAAGGCCTTCTATTCGATTGACTTAGCATGGTTTGACGTAAGTGACATGCCTAACCTGGTGAGGGGGTCCCCCTAGGGATTGGTGTGTCTGTGATCATTGTGATATGTTAGAGCCGTATACGCAAGGTGACGAGTGTGTACATGGGCTAAATGTGGAAATTTCCGATTTTATCTATGTAGATCCCTTTCATGCATTAATTGTGTTGCCTTAACATGTTATAGTCATCATTTTTGTCTATCACATGTCTACTTGTCTTATCTCTTACTTGCTAATTGCTCTACATGTCTAGTTGAAGTTCTTGTTTCCTTTATCCCATATTCATTAATTAACTGTTGAATTCTTCACTTGAAAATGCTATTCTTGGAATGTCTTGTTGTTGAAATTGGTATTGAGTTGCAAAGGCCGTGATTCCTATTGAGGCAAAGTGTTAAGTGGTGAAATATTATTCTATTGAGTTATTCTTCCGGTTGTTATTGTTAAGACTCTGTGTACATTGTTTGAGTCAAGGGATCCTTATTCTGAACTTTTGTTATTGTTTGGTATCTCTAGCAAGTTGTGATATTGGTCACTTGAGGTGCGAGTTGTGATATTGATATGCATGCGGTGGTATAAGGTCTGGGTGTTGAAACGCATACGGTGAGATAATATGGGATTGATACGCATGGCTAGTAGGGAAACTACTAAAATCCATGAGGTATGATAAGGTGAGCTAAAACGCGGGATGCTAATTCGGGAAGAATGATTTTCAAAACTAAATGTGAAGTCTCTCACGGTGATATAAGGAAAGACCGTGAGTTGCTTTTATGATTTAGGACTACGAGGCGGTAGCTCGATAATAGACCTCGTTGATCTTTTCTCTATTTCTTGTATTTATCTTGTTGTTGGTTTCCTTAACATGTCAATCCTTGTTTTCCTTCCCCGTTGCATTATCTGCCTTGATTCCGTGTCGTTAACTTTTGATAAATTCCTTGTTCGTTTTATTTCCATTTTCATTACGGTTGTATTTTTATATCTTTCGTCTCATTTCTTATTATCTAGTAGGGCCTTGACCTGACCTCGTCACTACTCTACCGAGGTTAGGCTTGGCGCTTACTGGGTACCTTTGTGGTGTTACTCATGCTACGCTTTTGCACATCTTTTTATTCAGATTCAGGTACTTTCTATCAGTCCCGATACTAATGTGCGAAGTTTGCATTTAGAACTTCAAGGTACACATGCCGCGATCGGAGGCCTTGGAGTTCCCTTCTATCCATTTTATATCTTTCTCTCTTTACTAAACACAGTTGTATAGGAATGATTTAGTATTGTCATAGAGATTGTGACTTGTATTACGCTGGGTTTTGAGCTGTTGTATACACATTGAGAAGTAGGGATTTCCCTTTTATTATATGTTTATGAGTTTTGATATTTTTAAGTTATTGTGCCATTTACTTCTGCATGTTGTTTGGCTTACCTAGTCTTAGAGACTAGGTGCCGTCAGGACATCCTACTGAGAGAAATTGGGGCCGTGACAGTTGTACAAGAATTAATGCGATATCAAGAATTATAACAGCTATAGGGGTATCAAGTTACCGAGGCATACCAGTTTGGGAGATGGTTGTGGAATGGAGGGTAAGGAAGGTAGTGTCTATATTAGAAAACCAGTTCAGGTTCATGCCGGATCGTTCTACTACCGAAGTTATCCACCTTATCAGGAGGTTGGTGGAACAGTATAGAGATAGGAAGATGGATTTGCACATGGTGTTTATTGACCTAGAGAAGGCGTATACACGGTCCCAAGGGATGTTCTGTGGAGGTGCCTAAAGGTGAAAGATGTGTCGGTAGCTTATATTAGGGCGATAAATGATACATATGATGAAGCTAAGACTCGGGTTAGGACAGTGGGAGGTGACTCAGAGCCTTTTCCGGTGGTTGTAGGGTTCCACCAAGGATATGCGCTCAACTCATTCTTATTTGCCCTGGCGATGGACGCACTGACACTCCATATTCAAGGGGAGGTGTTATGGTGTATGTTGTTCGTTATTGATATAGTTCTGATTGATGAGAGATGAGGCGACGTTTACGAGAGACCAGAGGTATGTGGGTAGTACAAGGAGTCTAAAGGTTTCAAGTTTAGTACGACTAAGACGAAATATTTGGACTGTAAGTTCGGAAATGTGTGAGGGGAAGCGGATGTGGATGTGAGGCTTGACTCACAAGTCATCCCTAAGAGAGAGAGTTTCAAGTACCTAGGATCAATTATCCAGGGAAATGGGGAGATCGACGGGGATGTCACGCACCGTATCGCAGTGGGGTGGATGAAATAGAGGTTAGCGTCTAGAGTCCTGTGTGACAAGAATGTGCCACCGAAACTTAAAGGAAATTTCTATTAAGTGGTGTTTAGACCGGCCATGTTGCATGTGACTGAGTGTTGGCCAGTAAAGATTCCGCATATCCCGAAGATGAAAGTAGCAGAAATGAGGATGTTGAGATGGATGTGCGGGTACACTAGGATGGATAGGATTAAGAATGAGGATATTCGGGAAAAGGTGGGCCTCGATCCCTTGGACGACAAGATGCGGGAAGCGAGGCTTAGATGGTTCGGGCACATGCGGAGAAGGAGCCTAGATGCCACAGTTAGGAGGTGTGGGCGGTTGTCTATGGAAGGTACGTGAAGAGGTAGATGGGGGCCTGTAAAGTATTGAGACGAGGTGTTCAGGTAGGACATAGTGTGGCTTCAGATTTTCGAGGACATGACCCTTGATAGGAAGGTGTGGAAGTCGATCATTAGGGTTGTAGGTTAGGGGGTAGTCGAGCGTTCTTCCTCATTGTGCCGGCTAGTTTGATAGTGTTTTGCCTTTCCATTTATTTGCTGTCTTTTACGAAGCTGATACTGCTTATCTAGTTTTTGTTGTTGTTACAGATCTATTGTCTCTGAGCTGAGGGTCTCCTAGAAACAACCTATCTATCCGTCCGGGATAGGGGTAAGGTCTGCGTACCTCTCCAGACCCCCACTAGTAGGATTCTACTGGGTTGTTGTTGTTGTTGTTGTTGTTGTTATTATTCTTAACACAAAATACACTATTGAACAAAAGTTACAGGCTTCGACCGAACCTGTAGCTCGGCTTCTGCCTTCCTCCTGTCCCAACAAGTTCTAATACTATATGTGAGGCCTAGTGGTTGGGGGGAGACTCAGGGGTCTCGGGTTCAAATTTCAACAAAATGTAAAAATATTAGGTGATATTTCTATTTGTTTAAATTTTGGTGGACCCAAACCCTGTACTAATGAGAAATAATAAATACGCGTTAAAATTAATCAAAATACATGTAAACTGGTCCGAACAACATATATATAGGGAATTGAAAAGATGATATGGCATATCTCATAGTGTAGGAATCCTATTTATTTTTCTCATTTTCTTTTTAATTTTTTCCCGTTTTAAACCATTTATCTTATTTTAAAAGTCTACATTTAAAATCATTTATCTTTATTGAAGGTTGTGACTTTTCAAGTCCATAACCCCCAATTGTTTAATGTGTTATAATTACTTCTTAGGTTGTGGCTTTTAAAATCCATAACCCTCAATTGTTTAATGTGTTATAAATTACTTTTTAAGTTGTGGCTTTTAAAATCCATAACCCCCATTTGTTAGTGTTATAAATTGTATCTTTCATTCTTTTTTTAATTGTATCTTTCCAACCTTATGAGGTTTTATGACTTACCTCTCTAAGGTTTGTCCTATTTCATTAGTCAGATCTAATTCTAGAAGTAGTATCAACAAAAAACATACCCCACATGTTGATTTAGTCATGTACCTTGTTTTGAATTTGGCAAGTTTTGGTTCCTAATCAAGTTTACAACTGCTAGGTATCATCAAATTTCTTTTTTCAAAACAAACTTCGTGTTAGCATTTACGAAGGAGGACTGCTCCAAAATCTATTTATATCTTGTAAAAGCTTCTTCATTTTCATCATGTAAATATTGAAAGTTAATTTTTTTTCTTCTTATGAAAAGTTATTTGTTGAGGAAAATCTATATATCTATCATCTATATTTTATGATGAATGCACTTTAACTTTATTACGTTACAAAAACATAGTATAGGATACCTTAAATAATATTCTCTTAGAAATATCAATTTGAGTTTCTGTTACATATTTCAACTGGAATTTGTTTCCTGAGAGCAATTAGTAACTACTAGAAGTATATTGAATTTGTGCGGACTGTTGGTACAGAAAATAAGTGAATTTTGCTGCTTTAGTCTTAAGACTTTGTCAAGAAGATGGGAGTTGTTAAATAGTGAAGGAGAAAGAAATAGCGGTTGAGACTTGAAGCATAAGTTGAGGAAGACACACCACGACACCGGTCACTGCTTCTGCCACTGCTGTGGTGGATACTGAGAATAATGAAATCATATTAGCCAAGATGGAAGAAGCACCAGCAGTAACAATAGCAACAGAAACGCCAAAAACTTAGTAGGCGTTTCGACATGCGTATTGTGAAATTCCGGGAGAAAGTGACTTTTTTTTAAGTGAATATGGTATTTAAAAATTAGAGTTGTGTTTGGACATGAATACAATTTGGAATTGTTTTTGAATTTTGTAAAATTTTTAGGAGTTTTTAATTTCGAACAATCTCGGGATTCAACTTCAAGTGAAAATTAGAAATTTCATGGCCAAACATTAATCCCGAAAAAAGTGAATTTGTTTTCATGGCCGACATCTTCTGTGATATATATGTAAGTTACAAAGGAGATCACATGTTCTGAAGGTTAGTAAATAAAAAAGTTTTTTTCGTGAATATAGTTCCAAACTGATCATTGCAAGAGAAGCGTAATTGCCTCTGGTAAATTGAAGAATTAAAATCTTGATTATATTTATATATAAAACTTTTTGGGGATATGTAGTACACTTTCTAATTTATTTTACAGTGAGTAAATATTAGGTTAATGATTTTTTTAAAAATAAAGTGGAATGGATGAAACAATTCGCATTTTACAACCTTATTATTCATCACCAAAAATAAGAATATAGCTGTGGATTTGACCCTTTTTTGTCAACATGAATTGTTAAAAAATCTACCAAATTAAGAACTAATTCTTACTTCTCCAAGGAACTCAAGAAACCAAAGATCAAAAGCTCGGAGTATCTCCTCTGAAGTTCTATTGTGAAGCGTGAGGATGGTGCTCGACATGAAGTTTCAGTTTTCCCCCTACTATTCCCCCTACTATGTAACTTATAAAAATGGTGTGTAGTATTAAAATTGTATGACCCTATGAGGATTCATTAAGGAAAATAAACAAATGTTTGATTTTTTTTTTTGAAGTAGAGGATAGATTTGATGTGATGATATGAAAAGAATGAGAATGATGAGGTGGCAGATTGCAGGATGAGGAAGAAGACAGAGAATTACATGTAAACAAAAAAAGAGGAAAAGAAAAGAGAAAAAGTGGGCAGAAAAAGGAAAAATCTAAAAATACGGAATAAATAATAGAACATAGATAGGGAAGAAAGTGGAAATGTAAATGTAAATATCATATATTTTTAATAATATACATACAATATTTATAACATAAAGATGAAGTGCTAAAATTATGTAAGTAAAAAAACTAAAGGATATGATTAATCATGTCAAGAATCTTGTTCCATATTCCTATCATATACGAATTTGAATTATTTCATGTAACTGTTTTTCACCAAATTATTAAAAAAAATCCTCTCTTTTTATTCTATTTGATGAAGCCAAACACCTCATATAGTATGTGGATCTTTGTAATATACTTTAATTTTTTTTTTCAAGTTCATTAATACTAATAAAATTTTGTTTATTCACTTTATGATTATTATAATTCATCTAAGGTTTTGTAGTTTTAAACTACGGTCGCAATCAACAAAAATAATTAACAATGCATTATTACTTAACAATGCTTGAAATGCAACTTAAAATCTAATATTACATATAAATAAATTTATTTAACCTAGCTATAGGTATTGTATCATGGAGTAACATTTACAACCTACAAGTTCAAAAATAAAAAAGGCCCACGTGTGCTTAGAAGATTAACTACAATTTTTTATTGACATGTATATAACTTAAGAAATTGAGAGTTCAAATATAAGAGAGAGAAAGATCACTCAAATTTTAGAAGGGAATTCATCAAAGCGTAGAGGATACAATCATTGTTAAAGAATACGGAAGAGATAAAAGATGCAATAGTTACTGCAAGGGAAAAATTATATTGTTTAAGTGTCAGAAACTACTACTCACAATTAACAATATAAAGATATAACGGTCATTGGTCATGAGTAATCCATATGTACTAATAATAAGATTGTTTCTCGACCACATGAGTTAGTAAGATCAATATGAACTTATATTTATAAATTCTAATAGTCCTGGTCAAATTATTTATATAAAATTTAATCAATATTTAGAACTAATATTTGCATGAGTATACAAATATTTATTTTATCTCTATCAACATTACTGTAACGACCCAGTTGGTCGTTTTGAGAGTTAGCACCCTCATCCTCTAATAACTGTTTTCCCCATGCTTGTATCTTCTTATGGGACTTTTCAGGGTGATTAATTGTGGAGTCTGGAGAGTTTTGGGACACATAGTCCCTAAATTTGAGTTTAAGCTTTAGAAATCGGTCCGTAGTTGAAACTGTGTGAAGACGGGTCCAGAATGAAATTCCGTCAACTCCGTTAGCTCCGTTGAGTGATTTCGAGGTAGGAGCGCGTCCGGAATGTATTTTCGAGGTCCATAGTGAATTTAGGCTTGAATTGGCGAAAGTTAGAATTTCGGCGATTTCGACCGATAGGTGAAATTTTGATATCGGGCTCGGAATGGAATTCAGAGAGTGGCTATAGGTCTGTAGTGTTATCTATGACTTGTGTGTAAAATTTGAGGTCATTCCGACTACTTTTGACGTGTTTCGGCATTAGTTGTAGATTTTGGAAAATTCCTAAGTTCTTAGGCTTGAATTCATGCATATTCCTTGATTTTGATGTTATGTGACGGGGTTTGAAGGATCGACTAAGTTTGAATGAGGTATTAGTACTGGTTGGTAAGTTTGGTTGAGGTCCCGGGGGCCTCGGGTGTGTTCGGATGTTCAACGAGATAAAGTTTGAACTTAGAAGGCATCAGATTTGCTGGTGCTGGTTTTCTCCTATGCGATCGCGTGGGGAGTGTCGCGAACGCGTAGGATTAGTTGGTCCCAGGGAAATTTTGTTCTTTGCGTTCGTGTGCAGGTGAGTTCGAACGCTTAGGGTTGTCTAGGTGCTGGATCGCGAACACGGGGGCCATGCCGCGTTCGCGAAGAAGGAATGGAGCGACAATGGTTCGAGGCGTTACCCTTCGTAGTCGTGTGAGACCAGACGCGTTCGCGTATGGTTGGAGAGCTTAGGCATCGCGTTCGCGTAGAGTTAATTTTTAGGCGCGTGTTCTTGTCTTCCGCGTTCGCGATTGGGCTTCTGCGAACGCGATGAAGAATGCATCTGGGCAGATTTTAAAACCCAAAATCGAGGGTTTAAGCTATATTTCATATTTTGAACTTGGGAGCTCGGGGAGTTGCAATTTTTTGAAGATATTTTCACCTGGGCACTTTGGGTAAGTAATTCCTACCCGATTTTGACTAATTTCCACGAATCTATGCCTAAATCCATCCTTTAATTTTGAATTTGGGGTGGAAAGTTGGGAAAATTTGGATAAAGTTGTTAGACTGAATTTTTGAGTTTTGATCAAGGTTTTGATATTCGATTCGAGTAATTCTTGTATGGTTAGACTCGTGAGTGAACGGATGTCCGAAATTTGTAACTTTTATCCGATTCCGAGACGTGGGCCCGCGGGCTTTTTCGGCGATTTTCTTTAATTCGCGTATTAGCTTGAAATTTACTAGTTAGATTAATTTCTTAAAGTGATATTTACATTATGCAACTGAATTGAATAGATTTGGGCCATTTGGAGTCGGGTACTCGTGGCAAGAACGTGATTTCAGGATGAGTTGAGCAGTCGAGGTACATGCCTTGCCTAACTCTGGTGTTGGGGACCTTCCCTTAGGTTGTTTTGATATGAATTGTTGTATGAGGGCCGTGTACGTGAGGTAACGAGTACGTACACGGGCCATTTATGCAAAAATCCCACTTTTCCTTCAGAACACTTATATTGTGCCTGTTCTTCCATTACATCATTTCTACGGGTTTAATTGTTCATCTTAGATTAGGGAAGCATGCTTTTTTGTTTTCATATTAAATTGCCTAATTGACACTCTATGCGCCATATGTAGTTAGCTTTCCCTGCTTTCCTACATGTACTTAGATATACTGTTAAACATTGATGTTTATTTTCCATTTACTTCACGTTGCATATTTAAATTGGGGACTACAGACGTATTCTGGGAGATCCCCCAGCACTGCATATTTAAATTGGCGACTACAAACGTTTCTGGGAGATCCCCCCTGTATTTCATATTTAAATTGGGGACTACGGACGTATTCCGGGAGATCCACCCTGTACTGCATATTTATATTTGGAACTACGGGACGATATCCCGGGAGATTCCACTGTGTGATACGTTGTGCTGAGCCGAGGGCTCCATTCTACTGTTTTATTCCAGATTATTCTTCTAACTGTCTACTTTAGAACTTATTTCTTTTTCGTACTATTTAAACTTTTTTATCTATAAATCTAGTAGAGCCTTAACTTGACCTCGTCACTACTTGACTGGGGTTAGGCTTGGCACTTACTAGGTACCAAATGTGGTGTACTCATGCCCTAACCTGCACATGTTTTTCGTGTGCAGATCCAGGTTCGAGTTCTCAGTCACATGACTAGTGGTCGTTGCAGCTTCTTCGAGGAGACCGTAAGGTATTTATGTCATGTCCGCGGAATCCTCTGTGTCACCTTCTATTCCATCTTTTAGAGATATTTTCTATGTATTTTTATTTCACGTTGCATAGAGCTACTACAGTATAGAAGTTTGTGACTGTAATGTGACATTCTTGGTTTTCGGATTTATACTTGTACATGCCGAGCGACGATGTTATATTTATCTAGAATTTTCTCTTCTTGTCTTTACTTTGGTTGTATTTGATTTAATTTCATCCTCAAATTTAGGCTTACCTAGTCGTAGAGACTAGGTGCCGTCACAATACCTTTTAGAGGGTAAATTGGGTCGTGACAAATTGGTATCAGAGCGTCTAGGTTCATAGGAGTCACAAGTCACTAGACGGTTTATTAGAGTCTCGCGGATCGGTACGGAGACGTCCATATCTATCTTCGGGAGGCTATGTAACTGTTAAGAACAATCACACTCTTTGGAATTACTTGTCGTGCTAGTTACTGACTTCAAAATTCTAAAACTCCATTCTATTCTTTCTCATAGATGGTGAGGACCCGTACCGGACGGTCCGACGACCAGGAACCAGAGCCCCCAGCCAAAGCTGCCAGAGGCAGGGGCAGGGGTAGAGAACGAGCACGCGGTGCGACCCGAGCACCGGCGAGGGCAGCTACTGAGGAGCCCATGACATCCCCAGTTGGAGGGCCTACACAGGAGGTTCCCATTGCTGCTCCAACCCTCCAGGAGACTTTGGCTCAGTTCATAAGCATCTTCATCACTCTGACTTAGGCAGAGCTAGACCCAACCACATCTCAGGTTGGGGGAGGGGCACAGACTCCCGCAGCCCGCACTCCTGAGCAGAGGGTTCATGTTGATCAGGTCCTAGAGTTCATTCCTATGCCCCCAACGACTCCGGCTCAGCGTGATTCTAGGGTAGCTGCTTATGAGGTAGAGCAACTCAGACTTGAAAGGTACAAGAAGTACCACTCACCTATTTTCAGCGGACTAGCTTCAGATGACGCTCTAGGTTTTCTTGAGGAGTGTCATCTTATTCTCCGCACTATGGGCATTGTGGAGACGAGTGGGGTTTCTTTCACCGCTTTCCAGCTGAGGGGAGCGGCTTATCAGTGGTGGCATGCCTATGAGCTGAGTAGTCTGGACGAGGAAGCTTCACTCACTTGGACTCAGTTTCCAGAGATGTTTTTTCTTGAGTTTATCCCTCAGAGCCTCAGGCACACTTGGCGTGTGATGAGTTGGTATTTTACCAACTTATCTCCTCTTAATACTTGATATTTTGTGTAAATTTGTTGACAAACTAAGACGTTTATTGATGCTTATTGGTAAAATTCCAGGTGTCGAGTGATTTGGAGATGATTGTGAAGAAATAGTATGAAAACAAGTCAAAAAAGGAGAAAAATTGGAAAATATTTCTGCCCAGTTGTATACTCTGTGCGATCGCAAGTGACATAATGCGATCGCATAAGTCTTGATGGATGACACAGTGCGACCGCAACTTGATCAATGCAAACGCACATGAGAAAAGTAGTCTGGTCAACAGTGAGGTCAAAAGCACTGTGCGAACGCACAATATAGAATACGATCGCAGAGCTCTGGGGAGTGACTCAGTGCGATCGCGGGTGCATGTGTGCGAACGCACAGTAGTAATTCTGGGCAAGTGTTGGGCAATTTTGTAATTTCACGTTTTAATCCCTAAACCTCTTATATACTCGACCCAGCAGATATTTTCTGCATCCTTGGCATATCTTTGGACATATCTTTGGTTTTGAATATATAATTTTGAGAGAGAAGAACAAGTCTTGAAGCTAGGGCTTTGCACACACACTTGGGTCTTGAAGATTTTATCATTTTGGTTAAGGATTTCTTACCCATTTATGTTTATTTCTTCATTTCCTTGTTTTGTATTGAATATCTAAGTGTGTAGTATTTTTCCAACACTTGAATCTTGTTTATGGGAATATTCATATTTAAAGTGTGGATTAAATACCTTGTTGTGCTTATGTATTGAATGATTTTATTATATTTATGAAGTGGGTGTTTGTTATTTTAATTATTCTTGTTCTTTAATGTTTCCAAAGGGATTAGCTAACCCTAGGACTCGCCCATTAACTCCGAATTAGTTTTGGAAAAGATTATTTGGGGTTGGGAAAGATTAATTAACAAGAACTTGAGGATTTAACCCTCATTTTATAGATTCTACCTAGGGATAGGATTGAACTACTTGTAGCCAAACCCGGAAGTGCTTAATCTCCTAATTGGGCTAGGAATAATTCATTTAGGAAGTCTTGTTAGTCTTTGGGAAAAGCTAATTAAGAAATATTATCCGTGGCTAATTAACATAACTCACTCGTATTTGTAAAATCGTGAAATACATTGGATCATTACTTGAGTGTAATACCCGATGCATTCATTCTTGTTGCCATTGGTCATTTTACTTGCTTCTTAGGTTAGTTTATATATTCGCATTTAGCTATAAACAATTATCAAAATCCAAAATCTTATTTGTTTGGTATTGCGCGATAAGTGATAACTCTCTAGCATTCCTAATCGCCCTCGTATTGTTCTCTGTGGGATTCGACCCCAACCTTGTTGGGTTACTATATCTGACAACGATCTCTTGCACTCTTTTAAGGTGTAAATTGAGCGTATCAAATTTTGGCGCCGTTGCCGGGGAACAATTGACGTAACTTAGGTTGTTGGAGAAGTAAGCTTAAGTGCTTTGGTCCAAACTTGTGAATTTTATGTAATTAATCTTTCTTGTTTATTCTCCTAATTTTTCAAAAAAAAAAAAAAATATGGCATCATATAATGAATATTGGTCGGATGGTAGTTGTTCATATTTTGATGACCCTTGTCCTTATTGTGGAGGACTACACTCGTGGCAAAATTGTTTAAATTCTCCCGGGGATGGATTGTGCGCACAACTTCAAACCCATGAGTGGAGTGTTTGTGATAGGTGTGGATGCCAAAATGGTCATGAGTATGATTGTTTGTATTTGTCCGTCCCTTCCCTGAGCCCCCACTATGATGAATCTATTTTTTATGATGGAAATTTTAGGGGCAATGAAGTGGAAGAATTTGAGCATGGTAAAAGTAGAGAGTTCAAGCTCATGTTGGAGTGCCTACTTGAAGAAGGAAACCATGAGAAAAATGCTTTGGAAGAACTTTTGGAGAATAGTCTCCAAAATGATTTGGCACTTGAAAGGCTACACTCACAAATGGATGCAATGATTGAAGCTTCAATGGATCAAAAAGACTTGGAGGTGAGTGATAGTCAATAAGATGAAAATTCCTCCTTGGAAATTGAACAATGCCAAGAAGAAGATGAGAGGATGATGCACATGTTGGAGGCCATTCTTGAAAATGAGGAAAAGCACCACCTTGCGCTTGAAGAATTAAAAAATGATGTGGCTCAAAATGATGAACACATCCGCAATTTGGAGGATCAAATGCCAGCATTGATGGAGACTCATCATGCATCTCAAGTTGAAAGTGTGGATGGAAGTCAAGAAGAATTTAATTCCGAGGGTGAGAGTGAGTGCTACTTTGAGGAATCAAGCCTTGAACATCCGCCAACCGACTCCATGAGTATTTTGGATGCCAACAAAAATATGGAATTTGAGTAAGCCAGAGTGATTGAAAATTTGGTTGAAATTGACTCAATTCTAGGGGAAAATGAGGATGTCAAAATTCGAAAATTTTTGCAAGTTGGAAGTTTGAAGGCACATTCCAAGCATTTCTCAACATTGGAATTGTGTGGTAAAACGGGAGTTGAACTACACGAGTCAATGGAGTGTTGCGAGGAGCAAACATTCATGCCATACATCTTACAATTTGAAGAACAAAGGAGGCAAAATGATATTCCTCACATATGGGCCAAGAAGTGCAAAATGAAGAAATCAAATATTGGCTCGGTAATCTACTTACCACCCCCACCGCTCGTGGTCACAAGCTTGATTCCAAGCTAGGTGCCCAGTTCATATTGTCAAAGTGGCGAGAAAAGTGGTAAAAGTTGACTTGCGTCGTGCCACGACGTTAAATGCGGCGCTTGGTGGGAGGCAACCCATCGTTTTTTAAAATTTTTTGGTCGTTTTTAAAATTTTCTTTTTTAGATTAGCTTAGTATATTATTTTAAACTAATCTGCCAAGTTTCATATTTTTTGGAGTTGTTTTGAGCAGGTCGGGGTGACCGGATAGCCACAAAACAGTGCTGGTGCAAATATTTGCAGTGCAGCACACTGTTGCACTCTGCGATCGCAGATCAACAAGTGCAATCGCACAGTGGTCGCCGCATGTGCACTCTGCGATCGCAGAGTTGTAAATGCCATCTCATATCACTGCCCTTATTGAAACTTTGCGATCGCACACAAAGATCTGCGAACGCACTGTGGACCAGGTAAGTCAAATTATTTTTACCCCTGAAACGCCCTAAGACCCATCTTTCTGCCCAGAATCAGAAGTTCTCCCTCTTGGCTCTTAAAACAATTCATCAAAGGTTCCTTCTTTCAATTTTGCACAACTAATCAAGTCAAATCTCTCCGGTATGTCCTTCATCACTCTCTTCTTTCTTTAACTAGTCAATTTTCGTTTAATCTGGGTGTAAGTAAGCAATTAGTGTAATTTCTTCCACATATTCAATCTTCTTTTTATCTCTAGATTAAAAATTTTGTGATTCGTAGTTTGGTTGTGTGAATTCTTGGTGGGTGAGGATTGGTTGAGTGAAAATCTTCTAAATCTTGAATGAATTTTGGAGCTGAATTTGTGCTTAGTTGGTCAAAAAATGGGTGTACAAAATCTGTGCCCTCTGTGTGTTTGAAGAAATGCCTAAGAGAAGGAAAATAACTGGGTGAAACTTACCCTGTGCGATCGCATTGCATTGTCTGCGATCGCACTGTGTCAAAAAAAAGAAAAAAAAAGGGGGGTTCAGGAACAAGATACACTGTGCGATCGCATAGCACTGTCTGCGATCGCACAGTGCTGCCAGCAGTAGCCCAGAATTTTCCCTTGTGCGATTGCAATGATATAGATGCGATCGCACTGTCTTCCAGCGTTGGCAGCAAAACAGTAGCTCGGTAGTTTTTTTGTGCTGCTGCTTCGCGGCTCTTTTCTTTGGCCTAAATACATTGTAATACAGTATAAAAGGTACCTGTAAATGCGTTTAACATTTGGTTCCAATTTGTAGGTATTTTGTGCATAAAAATGGCCTCGGAAAATTTTGACAACGTGCAAGATGCACAAGAATTTATTCCCCCAGTTGTGGAAGGAGAGTACTTTGATGTAACAAGATTCACGGCACCCGAATGTGAAAGGAACTATGACAGGCTCATGTCAAAGAGCATTGTCAAAGGAAGGTCCATCCATCTCAACAAACTTGAAGCTAAGATGCCGGAGTTTCTCCAGCGACTGACCGATAATGGATGGATATGCTTTGCTCCTGAACCAATCAAGGCGAACTACACAATAGTTCGCGAATTTTATGCCAATGCCGTGAAGACCAACTTCCAGGGGGATGTACATACTTTTGTCCGAGGCAAGCGGATAAACTTTGGGCCTTAAGTGATAAATGCACACTATGGGCTTCCTGATGCGGATAATGAGGTATACAGAGCAAGGGGAAGAGAGAGGGGAGCATATTGGTTTGTTAAAAAGCTTCATGATGGGGTGCAGCCGACTTGGGCAAGAATTCATAAAGGGGTTGATTCTCTAGAGTTCACTGCGGAAGCAAATTTGGCTATCTATTATTTGTTCCAGGATTTTGCCGACTAGGCATGAGACTGTGGTGACGCTTGAAAAGGCGTTAATGATCGCTACCATTATGGATGGCTTACCGGTAAACGTGGGCCAGCACATTGTGAGTGAGATTGAGGAAGCGTGCAATGGACGGGCTAGAAGCCTATTCTTCCCCTCTTTGATCACTCAGCTGTGTTATAATGCTCAGGTGTTACCAAACCCGACTGATGTGGAAAGGACCCTGCCGTGGCAATTTACCCATTGCTCGCAAAGGGCCAGATGGAAAGAAGAAGAAGAAGAAGAGAAGGATTGATGTGAATTCTCCTTCATTTGGGCAATTTGATAAGACCACAGAGGGATCTGGTGGTGCCTCCACAGATAAAACAAGGTCACAGGGCCCCACAGAACCCCTTCCTTATGGCCCCTCACTATGCGCCACATTTCCCATCAAATCTATGGTGTGGATGCTCAGATTCGGCAGCTTGTTGCAGGTCTTCCCTCCGGTCCATCTGGTGAGGGCACTTCGAATGGGTCAGGTAAGACATCACTAACCTTGGATGATGTTGCTGGAGCAAAAGGCAATCAAGAACAGGTTGGAGGACATGAGCAGGAGACAGGGAAAACTTGAAAGGCGACAGATTAAATTCAAGGAGCATGAAAAGAAGAAAAGCAAGTTTCTGTCGAGGATGATGCACAAGCTAAGTTCGCTATGTGGCTCACAGTTCTGATGATGATGATGAGGATTTGGAGCTTCGATTTCCCACCACCTCCAGCTCTGGGTGATGCAGTTTCAGGGAGCACCTCCTTCATTTTACCTTGTTTTGATTAGTTGCATTGGGGACAATGCAACACTTTAGGTTGGGGGTGGCTCATATTTTATCTATGTTGTAGAGCATCACATGTAGCATGACATACTTTTTGTGACTTGTGTGGATTGGCTATATTTTTCTTTTAGTTTATTTATAATATTTTGTTGGTTTTTATTTTTTGTTCTTAGTTGTTTGTATTTTGATTTTTATCTTTCATAGTAGTTTATAGCATTCTTGCTTTTGCTTGTTGATTTTTGTTTTTCTTGTTATTATTTGTGTCTATTTTTGTTTTTGTTTTGGCTTCATTATAGTAGTATTAATGAAACTCCTTGGTTTTTCTTTTTACCGCGGTTCTTTTCCAAGGAAATTTATTTGTGTTGAACCGGGTGACTTTTCCCTATGATGGATGGCGTGACAACTTTTTTAAGGGATTAGTCTTGTTGTTAGTTTAGTAGTTAGGTGTGAATAAATTAGTTTTTGGGGTGTAATATTGTGCCCATAAGCCAACATGTGACTTGTTTGGTACCTATATGATTTAAACCTTGGCATGTGAAAATTTTGAGAAAAAGAAAAAAGAGAGATAATAAGAATGCTCCTTGTTGTGATTTTTATATTCTAATTTTGGCTCTTTGATTCACTAAATAGCTTTTTAGGCTACATATAACTTCCTTGAGTTTCATTGGTTCCAATTGAACTTTGGATTTGTATTCCAATTGAGTTTCATGTGCCATGTAGGGTGAGCTTTAGTTGAAAAAGTTTTTTTGTATCACTTGTGGTCTAGAACTTGCCCGGAATGTGTTTCAAGGCTAAATAATAGATTAACTTGGTTTGAAAAATGATGTTAGGCCTTCCTTGAGCCATTTTTGTTCATAAAGTTCCTACCCATAAATATTTTCCCTAGTCAACCCTTTGAGCTTTTTTACTTTTTCCTTGGCAACCATGTTACTAGCTTCTTATTGATTTTCTTGTAGAATCATACCTCCCTAAGTAATTTAAACTGTGAATATAGGCTAAAAGCCTAAGTTTGGGGGAGGAAGTTGAAGAAGTTGTGGTATGGAAGCTTCTTAAAAAGTGAAAAGTGTTGTAAAAAAAAAAAGGAAGATAGTTTGAATAAAAAAAATATATAAAAAAAAAAGTAAAAAAAAAAAGGGAGAAAAGAGAAGAAATGGTGGAAAATTCTTGAAGGAAGTGGACTTTAATTATTGAAGAAGTGTAGTACTTAGGGAGGTTTGAGTCATTCTTGCGCCATACCTTTACCAAAATAATAAACTACAACCCTTTAAGTCCTAATTGATTTTGAACCAAGTATGTCTAAATTAGTGGAGAAATACATGAAGGGCAAGCCTATGGTACTACTTGTGTGCATTTGAATATCTTTGTGAGAGAGAGAGTCGAATCTTCTAATTGACATCCCTTCTATCTTTTGAATTGCAATTTGTGAGCTTGGGATTCTCTCTTAAAATGTGAGGGCACATGAAACTCAAGTTGTGAAACTAATCCCATTTTCAATTGGGAGGAATGAGCGAGGGAAGGCAATTGTGATGGAAAGGCAAATTGTGAATCTTTAGTGTCATGACTTGGTTGTACTTTGGTTAATGTGTTGTTTAAGTTTTTGAAAATGAAATAACAAAAAAAGTTAGTGACTCATATGTCTTGGATTAATTGTTGGTACCAACCAAAGTCATTAGATTATGCTTGAATTGACCCTTTTTGACTTGAAATGATACTTGGTATGCCATGGAGTCTAAGTGATGATTTGCATAAATGTGTTCTTAGTTTTTACATTGCTTGAGGACAAGCAATAGTTTAAGTTTGGGGGTTTGATGAGTTGGTATTTTACCAACTTATCTCCTCTTAATACTTGATATTTTGATGAGTCCGTTTCAGTGACCGTGCGCGTCATGCACCAACCTTGATTTTTATGGTCGGGGAGAGGGTTTGACGTTTCATTGAGGGACTCCACCCCAATATTTTGGACCAGTATGGCCAGAGAGTTGGAGATGGATATCACTTACCAGCAGGCAGTGAGTATTGCTCGGAGGATAGAGGGCATGTTTACTCAGGACAGAGAGGAGAGGGAGGGTAGGAGGTCTTAAGAGACTAGTCATTTTTTGGGAGCTCGTGCACCAGCAACACGCTATGGTAGGGTTTTTTTGAGTCTCCTTATTCATTCAGCTCTTCCAGCAACCAGTGGTATTCCAGCTCCTCCTAGACCTCAGGAGCCTTATTATGCATCGCCAGTATCTAGTGTGCCTCCTGCTCGAGGTGCTATTACCGGCCAGTCTAGAAGGCCAGTTCAGAGTCACCATCAGCTGCCACGGCCTCCGAGGGGTTGTTTTGAGTGTGGTGACCCTCGCCACATGTTAAGAGATTTCCCAGATCTAGGAGGGGTGCATTATCTCAGACTTATCAGGCCCCACGTGCTCCACCGGGTCCTCCATCTATTATTCCAACCCCAACTACTGCCCCACCTTCTCATACAACTCGAGGTGGGGGTCGGGGAGGTCGAGGTCGCCCTAGAGAGGGAGGCCATGCCAGGTACTATGCCCTCCCAGCCCATTCAGAGGTCGTCGCTTCAGATTCAGTTATCACAAGTATTGTCCCTGTCTATCATAGGGATGCATCAGTGTTATTTGACCCAGGATCTACATATTCATATGTGTCTTCTTATTTTGCTTCACATCTGAGGATAACTCGGGATTCTTTGAGCTCCCCTGTTATGTTTCTACTCCCGTGGGAGATTCCCTCGTTGTGGACCGCGTATATCGGTCGTGTTTGATTGTTATCAGTGGTTTTGAGACCAAAGCTGATTTAGTATTACTTAGTATGGTAGATTTTGATGTTATCTTGGGCATGAACTGATTGTCTCCCCATTATGTTGTTCTTGATTAGCACACCAAGACCGTGACGCTAGCTATGCCAGTCTTACCGAGGTTAGAGTGGAGAGGTACCTTAGAGTATACTCCCAGTAGGGTCATTTATTTTCTTAAGGCTCAACGGATGGTTGAGAAGGGGTGCGATACGTATTTGGCGTATGTGAGAGATGTTAGTGTTGATACCCCTTCAGTTGAGACCGTCCCAGTAGTAAGGGACTTCCCTGATGTATTTCCAGTTGATCTTCCGGGTATGCTGCCCGATAGATATATTGACTTCGGCATTGATTTGTTGCCGGGCACTCAGCCCATTTCTATTCCTCCATATCTTGGAGTAGTTATTATGAAATTCGTATTGCTATTTAATTAAGTTGTTAGATTCTGTTTCTTCCGCACTTTTATTCTGTTGATTTTGTATATCACTTGTTAACTGTTAATAATAAAGAAACAAAATGCAATAACCGGTAACGTTGGCTTGCCTAACGGATTCAATGTTAGGCGCCATCACGGTCCCGACGGTGGGAAATTCGGTTCGTGACACCTATCGTATGGATCCTCCCGAGTTGAAGGAGCAGTTGCAGGAGTTTCTTGATAAGGGCTTCATCAGGACCAGTGTATCACCTTGGGGTGCCCCCGTATTGTTTGTGAAGAAAAATGATGGTTCTATGCGTATGTGTATTGATTATCGCCAGCTGAATAAAGTTACTGTGAAGAACAAGTATCCATTGCCTCGCATTGATGATTTATTTGACTAGTTACAGGGTGTTAGGGTATTTTCCAAGATTGACTTGCATTCTCGATATCACCAGTTGAAGATTCGGGAGCCGGATATCCCGAAGTCTGCCTTCAGGACGAGATATGGCCACTATGAGTTTCTTGTCATGTCATTTGGGTTGACTAATGCCCCAACAGACTTTATGCACTTGATGCACAGTGTGTTCTGTCCTTATCTTGATTAATGACATCTTGGTGTATTCTCAATCCTAGGAGGACCATGAGGAACATTTGAGGATTGTACTTCAGACTTTGAGGGAGAAGAAATTGTATGCAAAATTTTCTAAGTGTGAATTTTGGCTTGATTCTCTGGCATTCTTAAGCCTTGTGGTGTCTTGTGATAGGATCAAGGTCGACCCGAAGAAGGTGGAGGCAGTTCAGAGTTGGCCTAGATTGTCATCAGCTACTGAGATCTGCAAGTTCCTTAGTTCGGCAAGGTACTATCGCCGCTTTGTAGAGGGATTTTCATATATTGCAGCACCTATGACCAAGTTAACTCATAAGGGTGCCCCGTTTAGGTGGACTGAGGAGTGTGAGGAGAGCTTTTAGAATCTCAAGACAACCCTGACTACAACTCCAGTGTTGGTATTGCCTACAGGCCCAGGGTCCTATACAATCTATTGTGATGCTTCGAGGATTGGCCTTGTAGCGGTTTTGATGCAGGACGGTAGGGTGATTGCCTACGTGTCCAGACAGTTGAAGGTACATGAGAAGAACTATCCAGTCCATGATCTTCAGTTGGAATCTATTATTCACGCCCTGAAGATCTGGCGCCACTATTTGTACGGTGTTCTCTGTGAGATTTTCATGGATCACCGGAGTTTGCAGCACATGTTCAAGCAGAAAGACCTTAATTTGCGCCAGCGGAGGTGGTTGGTGTTATTAAAGGACTATGACATCACTATATTATACTACCCGGGGAAGGCCAATGTCGTGACCGACGCCTTGAGTCGCTGGGCGGAGAGTTTGGGGAGTTTGGCATATCTTCCGGCAGTTGAAAGGCCCTTAACCTTCGATGTTCAGTCCTTATCCAGTCAGTTTGTGAGATTGAATCTCTTAGAGACTTGTCGGGTATTCTCCTGTGTGGTTGCTCGATCTTCTCTTTATGATCGCATAAGAGAGCACCAATATGATGATCCCCACCTTCTGGTTCTTCAGGACAGGGTCCGACAAGGTGATGCCGGTAGGGGTCAGCCGGTCGAGGAGGCGACTTGGGAGACCGAGAACGACATGCGCAGCCAGTACCCTCATCTGTTCACAACTTCAAGTATGTCTTTATACTCGTTCGAGGACGAACGATTTTCTTAAGAGGGGGAGAACGTAACGACTCGGTCGGTCGTTTTGAGAGTTAGCACCCCATCCCCTAATACCTGTTTTCCCCATGCTTGTATCTGCTTATGGGACTTGTCGAGGCGATTAATTGTGGAGTCCGGAGAGTTTTGGGACACATAGTCTTTAAATTTGAGTTTAAGCTTTAGAAATCAGTTCGTAGTTGGAACTGTGTGAATCCGGGTCCGGAATGGAATTCCGTCGACTTCGTTAGCTCCGTTGAGTGATTTCGAGGTTAGGAGCACGTCCGAAATGTGTTTTCGAGGTCCATAGTAGATTTAGGCTTGAATTGGCGAAAGTTAGAATTTCGGCGATTTCAGCCGATAGGTGAAATTTTGATATCGGGCTCGGAATGGAATTCCGAGAGTGGATGTAGGTTCGAAGTGTCATTTATGACATGTGTGTACAATTTGAGGTCATTCGGACTAGTTTTGACGTGTTTCGGCATCGGTTGTAGATTTTGGAAAATTCCTAAGTTCTTAGGCTTGAATTCATGCATAATCCTTGATTTTGATGTTATGTGATGTGGTTTGAAGGCCCGAATAAGTTTGAATGGGGCATTAGGACAGGTTGGTAAGTTTGGTTGAGGTCCCGGGGGCCTCGGGTGTGTTTCGGATGCTCAACGGGATAAACTTTGAACTTAGAAGGCATCAAATTTGCTGGGGCTGGTTTTCTCCTATGCGTTCGCGTGGGGAGTGTCGCGAACGCGTTGGCTAAGTTGGTCCTAGGGAATTTTATTTCTTTGCGTTCGCGTGCAGGTGAGTGCGAACGCATAGGGTTGGCTAGGTGCTGGATCACGAACATGTGGGCCATGCCGCGTTCACGAAGAAGGAATGGAGCGACAGTGGTTCGAGGCGTTACCCTTCGCGGTCGCGTGAGACCAGACGCGTTCGCGAAGGGTTGGAGAGCTTAGGCATCGCGTTTGCGAAGGCACCCTCGTGTTCGCGTAGAGTTAATTTTGGGGCGCCTGTTCTTGTCTTCCGCATTCGCAATTGGGCTTCCGCGAATGCGATGAAGAATGCATCTGCGCTGATTTTAAAACCCAAAATCGAGGGTTTAAGCTATATTTCATATTTTGAACTTGGGAGCTCGGGGAGTTGCGGTTTTTGAAGATATTTTCACCTGGGCAATTTGGTTAAGTAATTCTTACTCGGTTTTCAGTAATTTCCACGAATCTATACCTAAATCCATCCTTTAATTTCGAATTTGGGGTTGAAAATTGGAAAAAATTGGATAAAGTTCTTATACCAAATTTTCGAGTGTTTATCGAGGTTTTGATATTCGATTCGAGTAATTCTTGTATGGTTAGACTCTTGAGTGAATGAGTTTCCGGAATTTGTAACTTTTACCCGATTCAGAGACGTGGGCCCGAGGGACTTTTTTGGTGATTTTCCTTAATTCGCGTATTAGATTCGAATTTATTAGTTAGATTAATTTCTTAAAGTGATATTACATTATGCAATTGGATTAAATAGATTTGGGCCATTTGGAGTCAGGTACTCGTGGCAAGAATGTGATCTCAGGTTGAGTTGAGCAGTCGAGGTAAGTGGCTTTCCTAACTCTGTGTTGGGGACCTTCCCTTAGGTTGTTTTGATATGAATTGCTGTGTGGGCACCGTGTACGTGAGGTGACGAGTACGTACACGGGCCATTTATGCAAAAATCTCACTTTTCCTTCAAAACACTTATACTGTGCCTTGTTCTTCCATTACATCATTTCTACGGGTTTAATTATTCATCTTAGATTAGGGAAGCATGCTTTTGTTTTCATATTAAATTTCCTAATTGACACTCTATGCGCCATGTGTAGTTAGATTTCCCTTCTTTCCTACCTGTACTTAGATATACGGTTAAACATTGATGTTTAATTGTCATTTACTTCGCGTTGCATATTTAAATTGGGGACTACAGACATATTCTGAGAGATCCCCCAACACTGCATATATAAATTGGGGACTACAGACGTATTCTGGGAGATCCCCCCTGTATTTCATATCTAAGTTGGGTACTGCAGATGTATTCCGGGAGATCCCCTATGTACTGCATTATATTTGGAACTACGGGACGGTATGCCGGAGATTCCACTGTATGATACGTTGTGATGAGCCGAGGTCTCCATTCTACTATTTTATTACAGATTATTCTTCTAACTATCTACTTTAGACCTTATTTCTTTTTTGTACTATTTAAACTGTTTTATCTATAAATATAGTAGAGCCTTAACCTGACCTCGTCACTACTTGACTGGGGTTAGGCTTGGCACTTACTGGGTACCAAATGTGGTGTACTCATGCCCTTTCCTGCACATGTTTTTCGTGTGCAGATCCATGTTCGAGTTCTCAGTGACGTAGCTAGTGGCCGTTGCAGCTTCTTCGAGGAGACTATAAGGTATTTCTGCCGCGTCCGCACAATCCTCCGAGTCACCTTCTATTCCATCTTTTAGAGATATTTTCTATGTATTTTTCTTTCCTATTGCATAGAGCTACTATAGTATAGATACTTGTGACTATAATGTGACATTCCGGGTTTTGGATTTATACTTGTATATGCCGAGCGACGATGTTATATTTATCTAGACTTTTCTCTTCTTGTCTTTACTTTGGTTGTATTTGATTTAATTTTATCCGCAAATTTAGGCTTACCTAGTCTTAGAGACTAGGTGCCGTCATGATACCTTTTGAAGGGTAAATTTTGCCGTGACAAGTTGGTATAAGAGCGTCTAGGTTCATAGGAGTCACAAGTCATAAACCGGTTTATTATAGTCTCGCGATCGGTACAGAGACATCCGTATCTATCTTCGGGAGGCTATGTAACTGTTAAGAACAATCACATTCTTTGGAATTCCTTGTCGTGCTAGTTACTGATTTCAAAATTCTAAAACTCTATTATATTCTTTCTCACAGATGGTGAGGACCCGTACCGGATGGACTGACGACCAGGCACCTGGGCCCCCAGCCAGAGCCACCAGAGGCAGGGGCAGGGGTAGAGGACGAGCACGCGGTGCAACCCGAGCACCAGCGAGGGCAGCTACTGAGGAGCCCACAACAGCTCCAGCTGGAGGGACTACACAGAAGGTCCCTATTGCTGCTCCAGCCAAGGGAGGGGCACATACTCCCGCAGTCTGCACTCTTGAGCAAGGGGTTCATGTTGATCAGGTCCCAGAGTTCATTCCTATACCTCCAGCGGCTCCGGCTCAGCGTGATTCTAGGGTAGCTTCTTCTGAGGCAGAGCAACTCAGATTTGATAGGTAAAAGAAGTACCACCCACCTATTTTCAGCGAACTAGCTTCAGATGACGCTCTAGGTTTTCTTGAGGAGTGTCATCATATTCTCTGCACTATGGGCATTTTGAAGACGAGTGGGGTTTCTTTCACCGCTTTCTAGCTGAGGGGAGAGGCTTATCAGTAGTGGCGTGCCTATGAGCTGAGTAGTACGGACGAGGTAGCTTCACTCACTTGGACTCAGTTTTCAGAGACGTTTTTGCTTGAGTTTGTCCCTCAGAGCCTCAGGAACGCTTGGCGTGCAGAGTTCGAGCAGCTACGCTAAGGTACTATGACTATGTCGGAGTATGCAGTCCGTTTCAGTGACTTGGCATGTGATGCACTAGCCTTGGTTGTTACGGTCAGAGAGAGGGTCCGACGTTTCATTGAGGGACTCCACCCCGGTATTCGAACTAGTATGGCCAGAGAGTTGTAGATGGATATCACTTACCAGCAGGCACTGAGTATTGCCCAGTGGATAGAGGGTATGTTTGCTCGGGACATAGAGGAGAGAGAGGCCAAGAGGTCTCGAGAGATTGGTCATTTTTCAGGAGCTCGTGCACCAGCAGCACACTATGGTAGGGGTTTTGTGAGTCTCCCTGTTCATTCAGCTTTTCTAGCAGCCAGTGGTATTCCAGCTCCTCATAGACCTCAGAAGCCTTATAATGCACCGCCAATATCTAGTGTGCCTCTTGCTCGAGGTGCTATTATCGGCTAGTCTAGCAGGCCACTTCAGGGTCAACATCAACCGCCACGCCCTCTGAGGGGTTATTTTGAGTGTGGTGACCCTCACCACGTGTTCAGAGAATTCCCCAGAGCTAGGAGGGGTGCATCATCTCAGACTTATCAGGCCCCATATGCTCCACCGGGTCCTCCAATTATTCTTCCAACCCCAGCTACTACCCCACCTTCTCAGACAACTCGATGTAGGGGTCGGGGAGGTCGAGGTCGCCCTATAGGAGGAGGCCATGCCATGTACTATTCCCTCCCAGCTCGTTCAGAGGCCGTCGTTTCAGATTCAGTTATCACATGTATTGTCAATGTCTGTCATAGGGATGCATCAGTATTATTTGACCCAGGCTCTACATATTCATATGTGTCTTCTTATTTTGCTACACATCTGGGGATAGCTCGGGATTCCTTGATCTCCCCTGTTTATGTTTCTACTCCCGTGGGAGATTCTCTCATCGTAGACCGCGTATATCAGTCGTGTTTGATTTTTATCAGTGGTTTTGAGACCAGAGCTGATTTATTATTACTCAGTATGGTAGATTTTGATGTTATCTTGGGCATGGACTGGTTGTCGCCCCATTATGTTGTTCTTGATTGTCACGCCAAGACCGTGACGCTGGCTATGCCAGGCTTAACGAGGTTAGAGTGGAGAGGTACCTTAGAGTATACTCCCAGTAGGGTCATTTCTTTTCTTAAGGCTCAACGGATGGTTGAGAAGGGGTGCGATGCGTATTTGGCGTATGTGAGAGATGTTAGTGTTGATACCCCTTCACTTGAGACCGTCCCAGTAGTGAGGGACTTCCCTGATGTATTTCCAGCTGATCTTCCGGGTATGCCGCCCGATAGAGATATTGACTTCGGCATTGATTTTTTGTCGGGCACTCATCCCATGTCTATTCCTCCATATCGTATAGCTCCTCCCGAGTTGAAGGAGCAGTTACATGAGTTTCTTGATAAGGGCTTCATCAAGCCCAGTGTATCACCTTGGGGTGCCCTAGTATTGTTTGTGAAGAAAAATGATGGTTCTATATGTATGTGTATTGATTATCCGTAGCTGAACAAGGTTACAATGAAAAATAGGTGTCCATTTCCTCGCATTGATGATTTATTTGACCGGTTACAGGGTGCTAGGGTATTTTACAAGATTGACTTGCGTTCTGGCTATCATCAGTTGAAGATTCGGGAGCCGGATATCCTAAACTGCCTTTAGGACCAGATATGGCCACTATCAGTTTTTTTCCATGCCATTTGGGTTGACCAATGCCCCAGCAGCCTTTATGCACTTGATGCACAATGTGTTCCGACCTTATCTTGATTCCTTCGTCATTGTATTCATTGACGACATCTTGGTGTATTCTTGATCCCAGGAGGACCATGAGCAGTATTTGAGGACTGTACTTCAGACTTTGAGGGAGAAGAAATTGTATGCAAAATTTTCTAAGTGTGAATTTTGGCTTGATTCCGTGGCATTCTTAGGCCATGTGGTGTCTTGTGATAGGATCAAGTTAGATTCGAAGAAGGTGGAGGCTGTGCAGAGTTGGCCTAGACCGTCATCATCTACTGAGATTTGCATTTTCCTTGGTTTGGCAGGGTACTATCGCCGCTTTATAGAGGGATTTTCATCTATTGCAGCACATATTACCAGGCTGACTAAGAAGGGTGACCCATTTAGGTGGACTGAGGAGTGTGAGGAGAGCTTTCAGAAGCTCAAGACAGCCCTGAGTACAACTCCAGTGTTGGTATTGCCTACAGGCTTAGGGTCCTATACAGTCTATTGTGATGCTTGGAGGATTGGCCTTGGAGCGATTTTGATGCAGGACGGTAGGGTGATTTCCTACGCGTCCAGACAACTGAAGGTACATGAGAAGAACTATCCAGTCCATGATCTCCAGTTGGTAGCTATTGTTCACGCCCTGAAGATCTGGCGCAATTATTTGTACGGGGTTCTCTGTGAGATTTTCACGGATCATCGGAGTTTACAGCACCTGTTCAAGCAGAAAGACCTTAATTTTTTCCAGCAGAGGTGTTTGGAGTTATTAAAGGACTATGACATCACTATATTATACCACCCAGGGAAGGCCAATGTGGTGGCCGACGCCTTGAGTCCCCGGGCGGAGAGTTTGGGGAGTTTGGCATATCTTCCGGCAGTTGAGAGGCCCTTAGCCTTGGATGTTTAGTCCTTAGCTAGTCAGTTTGTGAGATTTAATCTCTTAGAGCCTTGCCGGGTATTAGCCTGTGTGGTTGCTCTATCTTCTCTTTATGACCGCATCAGAGAGCACCAGTATGATGATCCCCACCTTCTGGTTCTTCAGGACAGGGTCCGGTGGGGTGATGCCAGGGACGTGACTATAGGTGATGATGGCGTGATGAGGATGCAGGGACGTATCTGTGTTCCCAATGTAGATGCGCTTCAGGAGTTGATTTTGGAGGAGGCCCATAGCTCGCGGTACTCCATTCATCCGGGTGCCGCAAAGATGTACCAGGACCTGAGACAACACTATTAGTGGAGAAGGATGAAAAAGTACATAGTTGGATTTTTGGCAAAGTGTCCAAATTGTTAGCAAGTTAAAAATGAGCATCAGAGACCAGGAGGGTTGCTTCAGCATATTGAGCTTCCAGAGTGGAAGTGGGAGCGGATCACCATGGACTTTGTGGTTGGACTTCCTCGGACTTTGAGAAAGTTCGATGCAATTGGGTGATCGTGGATCGGCTGACCAAGTCAGCCCATTTCATTCTAGAGTTGACTACATAATCCTCAGAGAGGTTGGCTGAGATTTATATCAGAGGGATTATCCGACTTCACAGTATCCCAGTATCTATCATTTCAGACAGAGGTACACAATTCACTTCACGGTTCTAGAGATCCGTTCAGCAGGAGCTAGGTAGCAGGGTGGAGTTGAGTACAACCTTTCACCCTCAGACAGACAGGCAGTCCGAGCGCACGATTCAGATTCTTGAGGATATGCTTCGTGCCTGTGTGATGGATTTTGGAGGGTCATGGGACCAATACTTGACACTTGCAGTGTTTGCTTATAACAACAGTTAACAGTCCAACATTCAGATGACACCGTATGAGGCTTTGTATGGTAGACGGTGCCGGTCTCCAGTGGGATAGTTTGAGCCGGGTGAGGCCCGATTGTTGGGTACAGATTTGGTTCAGGATGCCCTGGACAAGGTGAAGGTGATTCAGGAGCGGCTTCGCACAGCTCAGTCAAGGAAGAAGAGTTACGCGGACCGGAAGGTTCGTGATTTGGCATTCATGGCTGGTGATTGGGTTTTTCTTCGGGTATCTCATATGAAGGGCGTCATGAGGTTTGGGAAGAAGGGTAAGTTGAGTCCGAGATTTATTGGTCCTTTTGAGATATTGCAGCGTGTTGGGAGGTTGCTTATGAGCTTGCCTTACCTCCCAGCCTAGCAGGAGTCCATCCGGTATTCCACGTCTCGATGCTCCGGAAGTATCACGGTGATCCGACTCATGTCTTGGATTTCAGTTCAGTCCAGTTGGATAAGGATTTATCATATGTTGAGGAGCCAGTAGCTATATTGGATAGACAGGTCAGAAAGCTCAGGTTGAAGAATATTGCATCAGTTAAGGTTTGGTGTAGGGGTCAGCCGATCGAGGAGGCGACTTGGGAGAACGAGCAGGACATGCGCAACCAGTACCCTCATCTGTTCACAACTTCAGGTATGTCTTTATACTCGTTCGAGGAGGATCGGTTTTCTTAAGAGGGGGAGAATGTAACGACCTGATCGGACATTTTGAGAGTTAGCGCTACATCCCCTAATAAATGTTTCCCCCACACTTGTATCTTCTTATGGGACTTGTCAGGGTGATTAATTGTGGAGTCCGGAGAGTTTTGGGACACATAGTCCCTAAATTTGAGTTTAAGCTTTAGAAATTAGTCTGTAGTTGGAACTGTGAGAAGACGGGTCCGGAATGGAATTCTGTTGACTTTTTTAGCTCCGTTGAGTGATTTCGAGGTTAGGAGTGCGTCCATAATGTGTTTTCGAGGTCCATAGTAGATTTAGGCTTGAATTGCCGAAAGTTAGAATTTCGACAATTTCGGCCGATAGGTGAAATTTTGATATCGGGCTTGAAATGGAATTCTGAGAGTGGATGTAGGTCCGTAGTGTCATTTATGACCTGTGTGTAAAATTTGAGGTCATTCAGACTAGTTTTGACGGGTTTCGGCATCAGTTGAAGATTTTGGAAAATTCCTAAGTTCTTAGGCTTTAATTCATGCATAATCCTTGATTTTGATGTTATGTGAAGTGGTTTGAAGGCTTGACTAAGTTCAAATGAGGTATTAGGACTGATTGGTAAGTTTGGTTGAGGTCCCGGGGGCCTCGGGTGTATTTCGAATGCTCAACGGGATAAAGTTTGAGCTTAGAAGGCATCCTATTTGTTGGTGCTGGTTTTCTCCTATGCGTTCGCGTGGGGAGTGTCGCGAATGCGTAGGATAAATTGGCCCCAGGGAATTTTTGTTCTTTGCATTCGCGTGCAGGTGAGTGCGAACGTGTAGGGTTGGCTAGGTGCTGGATCGCGAACGCGTGGGCCATGCCACGTTCGCGAAGAAGGAATGGAGCGGTAGTGGTTCGAGGCATTACCCTTCATGGTCGCGTGAGACCAGACGCATTCACGTAGGGTTGGATAGCTTAGGCATCACGTTCGCAAATGCACCTTCGCATTCACGTAGAGTTAATTTTGAGGCGCGTGTTCTTGTCTTCCGCGAACGCGATGAATAATGCATCTGGGTAGATTTTAAAACCCAAAATCGAGGAGTTAAGCTATATTTCATATTTTGAACTTGGGAGCTCGGGGAGTTGCAATTGTTGAAGAGAGTTTTACCTGGGCACTTTGGGCAAGTAATTCCTACTCGGTTTTGACTAATTTCCACGAATCTATACCTAAATCCATCTTTTAATTTCGAATTTGGGGTGAAAATTGGGAAAATTTGGATAAAGTTCTTAGACCGAAATTTTGAGTTTTGATCGAGGTTTTGATATCTGATTCGGGTAATTCTTGAATGGTTAGACTCGTGAGTGAACGGGTATCCAGAATTTGTTGCTTTTACCCGATTCCGAGACGTGGGTCCGGGGGAACTTTTCGACGATTTTCCTTAATTCGCGTATTAGCTTCAAATTTATTAGTCAGATTAATTTCTTAAAGTGATATTTACATTATGCAATTGAATTGAATAGATTTGGGACATTTGGAGTCGGGTACTCGTGGCAAGAATGTGATCTCAGGTTGAGTTGAGCAGTCGAGGTAAGTGGCTTTCCTAACTTTGTGTTGGGGACCTTCCCTTAGGTTGTTTTGATATGAATTGTTGTGTGAGCGCTGTGTACGTGAGGTGACGAGTACGTACACGGGCCATTTATGCAAAAATCTCACTTTTCCTTCAAAACACTTATATTGTGCCTCGTTCTTCCATTACATCATTTCTACGGGTTTAATTGTTCATCTTAGATTAGGGAAGCATGCTTATTTATTTTCATATTAAATTGCCTAATTGACACTCTATGCGCTATGTGTAGTTAGCTTTCCCTACGTTCCTACATGTACTTAATTATACGATTAACCATTGATGTTTATTTGTCATTTACTTCGCGTTGCATATTTAAATTGGGAACTACAGACGTATTCTGGGAGATCCCCCCTGTATTTCATATTTAAATTGGGGACTACGGACGTATTCCGGGAGATCCCCCCTGTACTGCATATTTATATTTGGAACTATGTGATGGTATCCCGGGAGATTCCACTGTGTGATACGTTGTGCTGAGTCGAGGGCTCCATCCTACTGTTTTATTCCAGATTATTCGTCTAACTGTCTACGTTAGAACTTATTTGTTTTTCGTACTATTTAAATTATTTTATATATAAATCCAGTAGAGCCTTAACCTGACCTCGTTACTACTTGAATGGGGTTAGGCTTGGCACTTACTAGGTACCAATTGTGGTGTACTCATGCCCTTTCCTGCACATGTTTTTCATGTGCAGATCCATGTTCGAGTTCTTAGTCACGTGGCTAGTGGCCGTTGCTGCTTCTTTGAGGAGACCGTAAGGTATTTCTGCCGCGTCCGTAGAATCCTCTGAGTCACCTTCTATTCCATATTTTAGAGATATTTTCTATGTATTTTTCTTTCCCATTGCATAGATCTACTACAGTATAGAAGCTTGTGACTATAATGTGACATTCCAGGTTTTGGGATTTATACTTGTACATGCCGAGCGGCGATGTTATATTTATCTAGACTTTTCTTTTCTTGTCTTTAATTTGCTTGTATTTGAGTTAATTTTATCCTCAAATTTAGGCTTACCTAGTCGGACTAGGTGCCTTCACGATACCTTTCGGAGGGTAAATTGGGTCGTGACAATTACAAGACTATTTACTATTTTGCTAATGTCATCACGACGTTTAATAATAAAATTTGAAATTAAAATTTAATCTATTTGGATTCGAAAACTAAAAAGAATATTTAACATATTTATATCCAAAGATTAATAAGTTTATCGTGTATATCAAATAAGATTTCGGATAAATTCACTAGTTATTAAATAAAATTATGTGTGACTGTAGCATGCAATGTGTCACGACCCAAAAACCATTAGCCGTGATGGCACCTACCTTGACCAGTTAGGTAAGCCAATTAACAAAAAGAAACAAACTAAATAAAATTATAGAAATTTTATTAGGATTTATTTGAAATGTTACAAACTCTTCCCAAGAACTGGTAGTACGACTCATGAGCTTCTAAGACTTAGAATATACAGAGCTGGTATGAATAAATACACTTTCTGTTTGAAAACTACATGAATAGATTAATAAAGTCTAACACTACCAAGGACAAGTGGCAGCTTCTATACAGAATACACGAACATCTTCAAGTTTAGCCCCCCAACTTCTTCAGCAGCTCCACTCCAATAGTCTACACTGAATGTGTAGAAGTGCAGTATCAGTACAACCGACCCCATGTACTGGTAAGTATCTTGACTAACCTCGTCGAAGTAGTGACGAGATGTTTATTTAAAAGATACTCATTAATGAACACTATAATGTAAGCTAGCAATAGAACTAACAAACAGAATAATAAAAATAGAGTACACAATGCGACTGTAACAGGAAATAAAAGAGTATCAGAAAGAATCTCAATTTAATAGTTTCCAACATCTCAACCGGCCCTGTCCTTAGAACGGAAGCCCATGAACAACAACAATCACCTCATATACTTTCGTAGTGTGATAAAGTACTCAAGATATCAAGTCTAACGGCACGACAACATCCTTCGTGCATTTATCTCATCCTCACCATATATGTGAAAAATAGTACCAACCCAATGATAGAAATACCGACAATAAAAATGACAAGGAAGGGAATATGCAAGCAGAAATAATACAAGAATGTACAGAAGAACATCAATAACAGACTAAGCAGAGAGCACAAAGGTAATGACCACAATTAGGAAAAAGAGGTTATAATTTCAATTATCTAGCATGATGGAGGCCTAAGTACAAATATACCAAGCAAGAAAGAAACACATGATCTTCACAAGTTAACAAGTAAGGACATAAAGGACTAGCATGATGGAAGGCTTACACTAAGGTGCAACAGAATAGATACAACATGAGTATAATTATAAAAGCAGGAAATAGGCATGGCATATGCAAGTTAAACAAGTAAAAGACATGGACAACACAACAACAATTGAGATAGAGGTCAAGTACGGGACAATAACAACATATCACACAAAATATATAACAACGACAATGACAAATCAAGGTAAAGGCGGAAATGTATACACGGTAAACAGATATCCCATACATGTCCCTCATCCTCACTTGCACGACAACACCCTTCGTGCCATGACCTCACAATATTAAAAGCATAACATTATAAATGAAATGGCACGGCATCACCCTTCGTGCTTTACACTCTTTCCTCACATGATAATGTATATGAAATGACACAGCATCACCCTTCGTGCTTTACACTCTTCCTCACATGATAATGTATATGAAATGGCACATCATCACCCTTCGTGCTTTACACTCTTCCTCGCATGATAATGTATATAAAATGGCACGACATCACCTTTCGTGCTTTACACTCTTCCTCACATGATAATGATATAAATAATGGCATGGCATCACCCTTCGTGCTTTACGCTCTTCCTCACATGAAATGAATATAATCAATGGTACGATATCACCCTTCGTGATTTACACTCTTTCTCACCAAGAATATGAATATCAATAAAATGGCAAGGCAGTAAGTATAAATAACATCGAGGAGAGTGTTCAAATGAATAATCCAACATATTCTCAATCACGGAATTTCTAAGCCAACAATGATTCAATAATCCCTCAAGGGCCGTACAGTTCAAGTACTTCCACAAATTTCACATTTTCTCAGTAACAAAAGTATAAAATCTAGCACCTCAAATATCAACCGTATCAAGGTAGTAGTGATTACGCATAGAGATGAACCAAACTAGACACATCAATGTATTCTCAGAATTCTATGAAATTTGATCAAGTGATATTAGGCTAAGTCTTGATTACTAACATTTTTATACTACGTTCTTAATATCGGTAAAAACAGGTAAGGCATGAATTCAGGAAATTACGAAGTTCTACAAAACACAATTATAGCACAATCTACCCCCGAGCATGGTTAACCCCGGCACATACATATATGTGTATTGGTAAAAATAAGCTTCACACGTGTACTAATTATGATGACTCAGAAATCCATGTGGAGCAATAAAGACGAGACAACTGGACGAGACTTTATGAAGAGGTAAGAGATAAAGAGGAACGAAACGGCATACCCACGAGGTAATCAAATACGGGAATCTCAACCAGATTGAGGAGATGAAAAGACACGGTCAGAATGAATCAAGGCAGAATAGAGGGCAGATTCGAAGATTTTCAATTAATGAGCCAAACGTTATGCAATCTTCATGCAATAGTTACGATTAATCATTGTAACGTTATATTAATGCCATTATTTAGCCATTAATGCTCAATCACTGAAAAAAGCAGACGTTATATTAAGAAATTCCCTATAAAAAGGAGTAAAATATAATTTGTAAGGGAACATTCGAACCACTATTGAAATATATTTACTTTTGCGCATCATTATTGCTTTTAATTTACAAATCTATTTACAATTATTTCCATATTCTTTTGGTTATCAGAAACCTGTGTTCTTCTTAAAATAGCTTTGGCAGAGAATCTAATTCTTTGGTTAAACAAATTGGTTCCGTTACCGAGAATCTGATAATCTATGTTTTTTCTCAAACAACATTCTGTGAATCATGACGAACGCCAACGACAACAACCAACAGAGGGTTGGAACTCAATTTCCATCACCTTCAGGATCCCCACAAGGCTCAAGGGAACCATCCCCAGAGACATCTACGACTCAAAACAATAATCACAATGGAAATGAACAAACATGAGAACAAGTTCCTGTAAAACAAATGATTGGTGACTATGTGACTCAAGCCTTACAAGCTTTCATGAGGGGACTACCCAAAAATTCTATTGACTCTTTATCTGAGCTTGTAGATTATTTTATAAAAGAACATTCCGGTGCAAAAAAAGTCGAAAGAAGAATGGAAGACATATTCAAAATAAAACAAAGAGACGCGGAAGTCCATACCCAATGTCATTCAGGAGGCAGAAGAAGATGAACATATTCAAACAACCATTGAGGAGCTCGTAGCTATCCCACTATTCGAGCAGGAGCCTGAGCAAAAAGTTCATATAGGCACGAGGCTAAGCCCCGCAAGAAGAGTTAAGTTAATTGAATATCTAAAAGCTAACTCAGATTGTTTCGCTTGGTCCATTCATATATGACAGCTATACCTCTAGAAGTGATGACTCATAAACTAAATGAAGATCCATCATTCGTACCTGTCAAGCAAAAGAAAAAAAAGCAAGGACCATTCAAGAACCAAGTGATCGATGAAGAGGTACAAAAACTCTTGAAAATTGGTTCAATACGCGAGGTAAAATATCCTAATTGGTTAGCTAATACCGTAGTGGTACCCAAAAAGAATGGTAAATGGAGAGTATGCGTAGATTACACAGATTTGAATAAAGCATGCCCTAAAGACTCATTTCCATTACCACACATAGATCAAATGATTGATGCCACTGCAGGTAATGAATTGTTAAGCTTTCTAGATGCGTATTCTGGTTATAATCAGATAAAAATGGATCCCTCAGACGAGGAAAAAACTTCCTTTATTACAAACAGAGGGACTTATTGTTACAAAGTCATGCCTTTTGGCCTGAGAAATGCTGGAGGCACATATCAAAGGCTAGTGACCAAGATGTTCCAGGAACATTTGGGGAAAACAATGGAAGTATACATTGATGACATGCTGGTGAAATCAACACAAGCGGAAGATCATTCCCAACATCTTTCAATCACCTTCGAAATACTGCGCATGTATAACATGAAACTAAATTCAGAAAAATGCGCCTTTAGTGTTGAATCAGGTAAGTTTTTGGGTATTCATGTATCAAATAGGGGTATAGAAGTAAACCATGCTCAGATTAAAGCTATTGATGAAATACCTGATATAATTTCGAGCAAAAAATAAGTTCAAAGACTGACACGAAGAATTGCAGCTTTAGGAAGATTTTTCTCCAGGTCTTCGGGGAAGATTTTTAAATTCTTTCAAGTTCTAAAAAAGTAGAATCAAAGATGTCTAAGGAATGCCAACAAGCTCTCAAAGATCTGAATGCTTATCTATCAAAACCCCCGCTGTTGTCTAAACCAAAAGAGGGGGAAAAGTTGTATGTCTATCTTGCCGTTGTAGAAATTACCGTAAGTGCAGTACTGGTAAGAGAAGACAAAGGTAAACAATATACAATTTATTATGTAAGCAAATCTTTATTAGATGATGAAACTAGATATCCTCGTCTAGAAAAATTAGCCTTAGCTCTAATTATGGTAGCTAGAATGTTAACACCATACTTTCAATGTCATCCAATTACTGTTGTGACCTCATATCCACTGAGAAATATTTTGCATATACAAGATTTATCAGGAAGATTAGCTAAGTGGGCAATAGAATTAAGCGAACATGACATAATGTATCAGCCTAGGACTGCAATAAAGTCTCAAATTCTAGCTGATTTCGTCGCTGATTTTAATACTAGCATAATCCCTGAAGTGGAAAAAGAATTACAAATCTTCAACGGAGCTTATCCAGGAATATGGAATCTATTTACTGACGGCTCTTCTAATATAAAAGGAGTCGGCTTGGGAATTTTCTTAATATCACCTACGGGTGAAAAGATGACAAGCCATTAAATGTTATCCCATAACTAACAATGAAGCAGAGTACGAAGTTGTCATTGCAGGGCTTGAACTAGCACGAGAACTCTGAATTGAGCAGATCGTGATAAAAAGTGACTATCAACTAGTCGTAAACCAGATGCAGGGGACTTATACCGCTAGAGAGGCTCGGATGCAACAATATCTAGAAAAGGCACGAGACTTGGCAAGGCAATTCCAGTCATGGAAGGTTATGCAAATACCCAGGGAGGAAAATGCAGAAGCAGATGCATTATCTAACCTCACAACAGTTACCGACGTAACAAATAAAGACAATGCGATAGTGATACACTTATTCCATTCAGCAATCGACTAGGAAAAAAGAGAGGTAACATTTAACAATTTAACCTGGGATTGGAGAAACGAAATTGTAAACTTATTGCAGAATGGTACCATACCAAAAGATAAAAAAGCAACTCAAGCACTTCGCCGAAAGGTTGCACGGTACTTCCTAGTTCGTGATAATGTATACCGTAAAATGTTTGGAGGTCCCCTAGAAAAGTGCCTTGGACCCAATCAAACGGAGTATGTGATGAAGGAAGTACACGAGTGACATTGTGGAAACCACGCAGGAGAGAGATCCTTAGTCAAAACCCTAATCAGAACAGGGTACTATTGGCCTAAAATGGAAGAAGAGGCTGAAAATTTCGTAGCCAATGTGACAAATGTCAACGGTATGCCAACAATATACATCGACCAGTAGAGTTACTCCACCCAGTGGTGTCACCATGGTCATTCATGAAATGGGGTATGGATATAGTGGGACCTCTTCCCCCAGCTAAAGGAAAGGTATGGTTCTTACTCGTATTAACTGATTATTTCACAAAATGGGTGGAGGCAGACCCTTTTAAACAGGTGCAAGAAAAAGAAGTGAAAAGTTTCATATGGCGACACATAATATGCTGCTTTGGAATACCAAAGGAGATCGTGTGTGACAATGGCCCGCAATTCATAGGCTCACAAATCACAGAATTCTTCGAAAGCTGGAAAATCAAACGAATCACTTTATCACCATATCACCCTGTGGCTAATGGGCAAGCCGAGTCAACAAACAAAGTCATCATCAAAAACTTAATGAAACGGTTGGAAAAATCCAAGGGAAACTGGCCTAACGAGCTACCGACAGTATTATGGGCTTACAGAACTACTGCAAAAATAGCTACGGGAAAAACTCCATTCGCGCTTGTTTACGGTTCAAAAGCTTTAATACCAGTGGAAATTGGTAAACCAAGCACGAGGTTCAAAACAGCAACGTAAGAAACAAACAACGACGAGTTGAGAACAAATCTGGATTTGCTCGAGCAAAGGAGAGAAGCTGCACTAATACGAATGGCAGCCCAAAAGCAAATTATAGAACAATATTACAACAGAAAAGCTCACCTTAGATATTTCAAAATTGGGGACTTCGTTCTTAAAAAAGTCTTCCAATCGACAAAGGAAGCTGGTGCTGGAAAGCTAAATCCAAAATGGGAAGGACCTTACAAAGTCTGTGTCATTGCTAGAAAAGGCGCTTATGAGCTGGAAACTATGGACGGCAGAATCTTACCAACCAGTTGGAATGTTGTTCATTTGAAGAAGTAGTACTTCTAAGTAAAAGGAATACCCCCGGTCAGGTATCATTACGTTCGATTTTACTTTTGTACAGTTAAAATTATACTAACCTTTTAAGATGATAGGCAAAAAGTTAACCCATCACCAGATGATGATATTAGACCTGCATAGACACGAGGAAGTAAATGAATTCCCGGTCTAGGGTTACAACTTTCTGATGGACATTTTAAAGGGTTAAGCAGTCATCATCTAAAAACTATATACCTTCGAGTCCCGTATGTTTTTCCTTTTCAGGAAAAGGACCACAAGGAAGGAATAGTCAAGTGCTCGAGATTTCATTCTTCAAATCTCAAACACTTGGAGGACTATACAGTATGGAAAGCAAAGAAGAAGCAAAAAAGACTATCAAAAAGTCAAAGCTCAAGCCTGAAGATCCATCTTCCCAACAAGTCAAGTACTATGAGCAAAATCAAAGATCCAAAGACAAAAACACAAAGCTTGATTCAGAAACCTTCAAAAAACATATTCATAAATGTAAATGAATGTTTCAAAAAACATATTCGTAAATGTAAACGAATATTCAGGTTAAAGGTAGAATATTAGTTACGGGTAAAAATGCACATCCTTGTACTTATTCAAAAACTGTTGTAAATGAAAACAGTTACGGATGAAAAAACACATCCTTGTACTTATTCAAAACTGTTATAAATGAAAACAGTTACGGATGAAAGAGCATTATCCTTGTATTTATTCAAAAAACTGTTATAAATGAAAATATTTATACCCTTGTATTAATTCAAAAAAACTGTTGCAAAAGAAAAATAGTTACGAGTACAAGTTCATACCAAATCTGTTGTAAGAAAAATAGTTACAAAAGGGTTATGGACGATACACAAACACATGTAATTACGAAAGTTCGAAATAATACAAAAACGTTCTTCAAAACATTGTTAGGAAAAACATGTGAAATTTCTATCTCTCTTTTGTATATTTTACACCATTATGAAGTTGAGACGTCTTCTTCATTAAGTGTCGATAAAAGAAGAACCCTCTTTTATAAATTGTGCCTATTACGAAAAGGTATGAAAGATCTAAGCATTTTTTAATGCAAAGTCAAAAACTAAGAGGTAAACCAAAAACCAAGAAAGCATGCAAAGACTTAAGAGTGAAACAAAAACTCAAAGAAATCAAAAGTCATGCTAATATTCATATTGATATATTACGGCAAAAAACTAAGTATTAACTTAGTCTAAGACGAATTTGTTTATACATAGGTTGCCCCTAAGTTGTCAGTTGGGGACTTACAAATGATCAAACTTTACCCCAATGGGACCAGAGGTAACCACCAATTGTTGCAAATAAAAAAAAGAGAACCAAGTTCCTTAAACTCTTTCACTAGATGGGGGGTTGTCTTCATTGGAAGAAGGAGCAACTTGAGATGGCGAGACACGAGCAGCAGGGACCTCAGCTTCAGCTGAAGATAAATTCTGACTTTGCTGAGACTTCTCAATCATCTCTCTAGTTTTAGCAATTTCGGCTTCCAAGTCAAAACCCTTTTGGCCCATTTCCGTCAATGTGTCAAGACGGGCATTCAAATAATCCCAGTTAACATCGACGACTGCTTTGTCTTCAAGATCCTCGTAGTCCTTCTCCCATTGTTCAACTTCAGCTCTTAGCTCATCTCTCTCAGCCACGACAACATCATGGGAAGCTTGTAAAGGAGCAAGAGACCTTTCCAGAAACTGGACCTTCTTTGAAGAAATACGGAGGTCATCTTGGGTTTGGGTGAGAAACTGAACAAGTTCACCAGAGTATGCCTCCTTCTGATCCAACAAGGCCTTCAGGCTCCTAATCTCTTCGGTGGCATGGGAAAGCTGCTCTACAAAGGAAGACTCCAAGATATTTTTGTCCTTTCCTGCCTGGTTTGAAGACGCCTTCTCTATGGCCAGTTCTTCTGCAACAACTCTAACCCGCTGCTCCAAGGTACACCTTTACTCCTCCATTGCCTCCATGTCAAGCTGTAAACTCTCGTACTACTCCTTCCAATTGATAGCCTCGATTTGGAAGTCATTCGCTGATTGCTCAACTTGAACGATTCTCTTCATTAACTCTGTGCCTATAAGGTTGATCTACATAAAAGGATAAATTATATAAGGTAAGAATATTTAAGTACATATGAAGGAAGAGAAAGTTTTACCTTTAAGGACGAGTGCACAATCTTGTTCATCCAAGTCAAGGAGCTGTGGCTTTCCAGCTTAGACTTCTCAGTCGGGCCTATCAATGGATTTAACCATACATCAGTCTGGCCCGACTTTTTCAAGAGGCTGCCCGCCGCAGGAACCTCTATTGTAACTTTCTTCATCACCCCCCTGCTGGAAGACCCTACTTCAACATCAGAAGGCACGAAAGTGGGGGCGGGTGTAGGAGCTGCGGACGAAGTAGGCTGGGGAGCAGGAACAACCATGGGAGCAGAAATAGCAGTGGGAGCAGGAGAAGAGAAAACAACAAGAGGGGCTTCATCAGAGACGGTACAAAAACCCTGTTGGAACAGGTGATCAACTGACTCACGAACAGGAGAGGGAGTTGCATCTTCGGGAGCGGAAAGTTATGATTCAGGCACGAGAGGATCAACAACGGGAGAAGACTCATCGTCGGAGACCATCCTCCTCCTACGTGACCTATGAAATAGCGAACCTTCCTCTTCCTCTTCATCATCTAAGGTCCGAGACCCACTCGTCTTCCCTTTTGATGAGGAGGAGCCAACGATGATCTCCTGAGCCTTGGCCAGGGAAAGCTTTGAAGCGGACACAGCCCCAACAGAAATTCCACGAGCAGGAAACACTACCAAATAAAAGGGGTTAGATAAAGCTCAAAAGGGGAAGAAGTAAAACAAAAAACTTCACTTACCGTGGGTCTTCACTTTCCAACCAAACCTCAAAGAGAGGTATTTCCATGAACATTTTTCTAAAGGAGCAATTGACAAAAGTGTTTCTACCCAATCACGAAAACAGGAGAGATTCTCGACGGTTCCCATGGTTGCTGCAAAAGGAAAAGAAACAGTCACGATACTGATAACTTATCCAAAACAAAAGAAAAAAGGAAAGTGAGCAAAACTGTACTCACGTGCAAGGTTCCACTTCTCAGTGAAGGGGAGATTTTCTTCACCTACTAAACCTGCAGTAGGGACAGCAACAAACCGGACATACCACCCTCTATCCTTGTCATCATCTGGAGTAACTAACACCCTTTTACTCCTAGCCGCGAGAGTAAATACTCCTTGGCGGAACAACATCGGAGAATAGAGGTGAATAAGATGATGAAAAATAAAGGGTACGGAAGCTAAATTTGCCAAATACCTAAGGCACGCGACTACTCGCCAAACAAGAGGACCGACTTGTCCCGAACAAACTTTGAAGAATTGACAAAACTCAATGATAACAGGGTCGATGGGATGCTTGAATCCTACTATGAATGGATAAGTACAGACAAAAGAGTACACAGTCCTGTAAGAGGTTATCCTTTGGTTATCGTTAGGAACAACAATAGGAAAATCAGGCTTCCAATAACAATCCTTGCGTACAAGAGACACTAAGTACTATGTTATTTGAATAGGATAAAGGCCAGCACTGTTATGTGATGACATTAAAGAAAGTTGTTCACTCATATCCTGTCTATTCTTGGCAAAAGAAAACTCCGCGAGAACAATCTCATCGACTCTCGACTCACGAAGTGGTTCATTATGTTCTCTACTCTTTGATGAAGATCTAGAAGCCCTAGCCCTCGAAGAAGACGAAGGAATATTAGACCTAGAAGATAGCGGGGGAGAAGAATAAGAAGAAGAACCTCTGGAAGGAGTAGAACTTAAGCTCCTAAGCCTACCGCCTCTCCTACTCCGTGTTGGAGCAGAAGAGGGAGTCAATTCATCTACAATGATGATCTTTCTAGATTGTTGTTCTGAAGAAGACATATTTACGAAGATGAAGAATTTACAAATAAAGAAATGAGGTTGGAAGTTTTTCGTGAAAGTAAAGAAAGGAAAATGGGTATTTATACTCGAAGGCGACCGTCAAAAAATGGAAAAATAATGATGTGAAAGTCATAATTGAAGCTGTCACTTCGTGACTGATGCAGCCGCAAAAAGTCCTAAAAGGCGCTGAATAATTGGAGAACCAATCTGGGGATGCCACGTGGCACGAGCATTAAATGGAAGTGACAAGCGACACAAACATTCAGAGACGGATACAATGGTACGAGTGAAGCGGCGACAAAATATTCCCGCCATAAATGAGTATCCACTTACCAAATATTAAATCGATAAATAAATAGTAAGTGGGGGGACTATCTGTATTGGTAAAAATAAGTTTCACACGTGTAATAATTATGATGACTCAGCAATCCACGTGGATCAATGAAGACGTGACAACTGGACGAGACTTTATGAAGATTTACGAGATAAAGAGGAGTGGAACAACATACCAACGAGGTAATCAGATACGGGAATATCAACCAGATTGAGGAGATGAAAAGACACGGTCAAAATGAATCAAGGCAGAATAGAGGGAAGATTCGGAGATCTTCAATTAATGAGCCAAACACTATGCAATCTTCACACAACAGTTACGATTAATCATTGTAACATTATATTAATACCATTATTTAGCCATTAATGCTCAATCACTGAAAAGAGTAGATGTTATATTAAGAAATTCCCTATAAAAGGGAGTAAAATATAATTTGTAAGGGAACATTCAAACCACTATTGAAATATACTTACTTTTGCGCATCATTACTACTTTTTATTTACACATCTATTTACAATTATTTCCATATTCTTTTGGTTATCAGAAACTCGTGTTCTTCTTAAAATAGTTTCGGCAGAGAATCTAATTCTTTGGTTAAACAATATGCTCGTCACCTCATATATGTATCACCCCCGCATGTGGCAAACAACAGCAATTAGGAGGAAAAATTCCCTCAAAAAAGCTAGGCAAAACACTTACCTCGATTCGGCTAACTCAACACTCGACTTAGCCTTTTCCTCTACAAATTCGCCTCCGCTCGACTCAATCTAGCCAATGAAGACTTGAATACATCACACAATGCAATAGAAAATAATTTCAATTAATAAAGTTGTGATTTTTATTCAATTTCTAAAAAGTCAACAAAAGTCAACACCCGGGGCCGCTTGGTCCAAACCAGAAATTCGGACCAAAACCCAATTACCCATTCACCCTCGAACCCGGATTTATAATTGGTTTTGCAATCTGACCTCAATTTGAGGTCTAAATCCCGAATTTATCAAATCCCTAGTTTCTACCCAAACCCCCCAATTTCACCATGAAAACCTTAGATTTTTTGTTGAATCTTATGAAAAAGTAGTGAACGAATGAGCGAAATTAGTTTAAGATCACTTACCAATGATTTGGGGAAGAAAAGTTCTTTGAAAAATCGCCTCTTGTGGTTTAGGTTTTGAAAATTTGGGAAATAAATCAAAAAACCCGTCTAAGTCATCTTTTGTTCAGCTGCAGGTATCGCATTTGCGAAGAAAACTTCGCATTTGTGAATGAACAGTGTTTTCGCAATTGCAATAAATTGTTTTCGCAATTTCGGATGAACAGTGTTTTCACATTGCCAAAAATTGTTCGCAATTCCGGATGAACAGTGTTTCTGCAATTGCCATAAAATGTTCGCAATTGCGAATGAACAGTGTCGCACCACAAACCAGCAAAACCCAAACTTCTTCGAAATGATCCGAAACTCATCCGGAACCTCCCGGACACAAATCATATATGAATTTCAATCATAAAACACGCTGCGGACCTACTCGCGAACTCAAAACACTGAAAAGAGGTCGTCTTAACCCAATATTGATCATGGTCAAACTTTTAAATTTCTTAACTTTACTAGTGTCTTAACCAATGATTTTAAAATACACCCAAGCCCCTCGGGACTCCAAACCAAAAGTGCACATCAGTCTAAAAATATCATCCGAACTTGCTCGCGTGATCAAATCGTCCAAATAACATCTAGAACTATGAATTGAACACCAAATCAAATGAAATTTTCAAGAAAGCTTTGAAATCTCTATTTTTACCATTGGATGTCCGAATCACGTTAAACCGATTTCGTTTTCCACCAAATTTTACAGATAATTCAAAAATATTATATTAGACATGTACCGGGCTCCGAAACCAAAATATGGACCCGGTATCAATAATGCCAAAAATCCAATCAATTCTTAAAAACAATAGATTTTTCAGACTTTTTTATTTTTCAATAAAAAATCATAACTCAAGCTAGGGACCTCAGAATTCGATTTCGGGCATACGCTCAGATCCCATATTTTAATACGGGCCCACCAGAAATACAGGTTCGAATCTGTTTACTCAAAACATTAACCGAAATCAACTACAATTAACTTTTTAGGCAAAAAGTCTTGTTTTTATCAGTTTTTTTGCATATAAGCCTCCCGACTCAATACCCCGACTGCACACACAAATCAAGGAAGGCTAGAATAAGGCTTCAAAACAAGAGTTTGGTTCTACATCACGGAGCGAAGTGCAAATACTCAAAACGATCGGTCGGGTTGTTACACAACAAAGGGGTGGTTGACATGTGAAGTTGGGCTTGGTTGGTTTACATATCACGAAAATGACTTGTATTTTTATTATAAAAATTCAATAACCACTTTATCCTTTAGTTTTCCTTTGTCATCTAAAATATAATAACTTAATTTTCTATATAAACTAGTAAATGTTTCCATCCAAGACAATGTTCTACAACCATCAACTCTTATTGTTTTAGGTGACCAAACTTGGAATCTTAAGAATCAATTAATTAAATCTTAACTTTTCAAATTAAAATAAATCTTCCACTTAAGAGAGATAAGTAGAGAGTTTCTGAACTAAAAATGTTTAAATTCCATACTAGCGCACAATATAGGAAATTAATGCGAGTTAGGCATTTAATCGAACAATTATCATATTTGTAATGTTTCAAAATGGACCACCGTACTTAATATTTAATTAATTTATTTGCGAAAAGTCAAAACCATTAGAAGCAGCACCCATGAACTTTCTTGTACCTTCAAGCTGTCTCAAATACTCAAGAATGGCCATCTTTGCTATAACGGGGAGAGATTAGGTAGGAAATATTTAAAAAAGACTGTCTGATATATTAAACTCTTGTTATATGGACAGTCGGATAAGGATTTAACTTTATTAAATTTATTGTATGCAATTTTATTTTATAATAATATATTTTTATAAAAAATTATTTTCACGGTTTGAACCAGTAATCTGCTCGTCATAACGACAAGGAACGATCTTACTTGCCCCGAGCTCCCCTTCATTTCGAGTGGAGAAACATTCTATTTTGAAAATTTGAACTTCTTTTAATGCATAAACATGAAACCTTTTTGACACAAAAAAAGAAGGCAAAGCAATATAATAAATTAAACATATCTCAAAGTTTCATATTCGATGTTTACCCCAATTAATTAAACAATTAAATTCATGATACAACTTTATGCTTTCAAAATGCACGGTGCACCTTTTTTCCCCTTTACCCATAGCACTGATAATACTGAACAAGACTACAAATAGAGGGTAACAAAAGTTTCATCTTAAACAAAGCGGTAAAAAAAAAAAATTAAGTAGATGAGTAAATATCATGTGAAGAAGCACATATATATAGTACATAGCCATAAGAAAACACAAAAATGTATAGCATGAAGGTTCCAACAAACAAGTTGTTCTAGAATCCCGAACTCATAAAATTTAAATTTTTGACCTACCTCTGACTATAATATTATGACTTACGTCGAACAAATTTACGCGGTTTGATGGATTTAACAGGATTACCAAATATGCCACAAACATCACAACCATAACTTAGGAGATGGAGGATCAATGGACGGTTCTATGTAGTTATCTGCAGAATAATAACTAATACGAGATTTTGGTTCTGACGATGATGAAAATTTTTCTTCTTTTTTCTTGTTTTCTTGAGGATGATCATGAGTTGAAATTTTGTCGAGTTTCCCTGATAATAATTTATCATCCCATATCAAACCTGATGAACCTTGTCTTCTGAATGATATTTCTGATCTTGGCAATATTTCTCCAGTAGTTGCTGCCATGGCAATTTATTATTGTTCTTTTTCTTCTTGATCTAATCAGGGGAATTCTTGATTTGAAGGTATCAAGGTTAATTTGAGTCAAAAGAATTTGTTCAATCTTGATATACTATAAGAAATTATATAAGATACGAAGAGATTGATTAGTTGGACAATAATGTGATCATAAAACTAATGATATCCCATTTCGTAGTGTTTGAAATTACTTGTTTGCCCTTTGAAATTAGTGAAACTAATTTTTTTGATGATTTGACGTCACTCCATCAAACGATTTAAGTTATATATACTAACAACATAAAATTTAATTATGTGTAGTGACATTATAAATAATTTACATTATTAATGTGTTTTAACTTGTTATAACAAGTAATCCGTCTTATTCTTTATGTTACTGGTCTATTTCCTATAAACGATTACATATAGTTATTTTTTTAGATGATTTGATAATATAAAGATTATTAAAACTCTCAATTTTATTATATGTCCGTAAACGAGAAATTCAACATATTTCTTACCATTTTTACCAAGTTACCAATTAATCTTCATTGTAGAGATTCACATCTAATTATCTTATAATTACGTTATAAATATTTTTGATTTTTTAACGTCGTTGGTATATAAAACTTAACTCGCTTATTTTAGGTGTACTAGTACCACAAGAGAAGCATAAGGGCTTAAACAATACTGAATGACCCCTCGCTTCAACATTTCTCTAACCAACTTTTCAATAACATCCTTCTGTACATGAGAGTATCTGTAAGGTTTGGCATTAGCAGGTGCATTTCCTTCTATTAAAGGGATGTTAAAATAAAAAAACACCTCTAAATGGAGGCAGTTGTGTTGGTTCTCGAATGACATTACTGTGTTTTATCAATAATGGTTTAACCTCAACAGGTTCTTCGGTATATTCACTCTTAGTGTCTTGTTCCTTAGTATCTTCGTCCTCTCTTACTCGAACCATAATGAACTGAGAGTCTTGCTTTGTTAACTTCTCCAATGTCTTGGCCTGTACAGCTTTGAAACTAGGTTGTATGGCCTGAAGCTTAAGTAGCTTCCTTTGGTATTCAAATTTCATTAGCAGCTTCTTGAAGTTGAATTTGACATCTTCTAGTGGACATAACCATTGGATTCCTAACACCATATCACATTTTCCAATAGGAAAAACTAAGAAGTCATCTTGAAAAATTGCTCCTTGCATCCCCCACCTAAATCCCTTGCACATTTGATCAGTAGGGACCTCTTTTCCACTAGCCACCTGCACCAATTGTGGTTTAATTCTACTTATTTCACACCCCAACCTTCTTGTTGTGCCCTTAATTATATATAAAGTTGTGAGTAGAACCACAGTCTATAAAGACTTCAATGGGCTTCTGTTCAGTTAAACCTCCGAGTCTTACTGTCTTTTAATCTAGAGTTCCATTCAATGCCTGAAGAGATATATCACAATTTTCTAAGGGTTCCTCTACTAAGCCTTCACGTTCCATCCCTACTACCCTCTCTCCATCTTCTTCTTCTGTATCCCCACAACCCTCTTTATCATCTACCATCTCTAGTTCTAGGGAGTAAAATTGTCTTTTTGCCTTGCACTTATGACTAGGTGGGAACTTTTCATCACCAAAGAAGTAGATTTATTGAGCTTTTTTCTCATCAATTTCAGCAGGTTTTAGCCTTCCCCTTTTGTTGTTGTCAACCTTGGAAGCTATGGGTCTTTTAAAAGTGTTGTTGTTGTTTTTCTGCACAACTAGATTAGTGACACATTGAATTCCTGGGCAGGGAAGATCCCGTGGAAGCACCTTTGATGGCTCTACTTTGTGCAGCAAAACTTGCCTCTTGTAACCTAGCTAGGTAGTAAGCTTGTGGCAAAGTGCAAGGGTTGCCTACTCTCACTACATTGTTGATCTTAGGCTTAAGGCTGTTTAAGAAAATGCTAATTAGTGATATATTAAGCCTGATCATAACAATATTAAATGCCTTATGATATTCCTTAATAGAACCTGCGTGCTTAACATTCATAAGTTATGTCATTGGGTCAGAGTACTCAACTCCAATGCTATTACAGAGGGCCCACAGATACTCATCCCATGAAGGTAATGACATATTCCCAGGACTCCTCATATACCCTAGGAGCCACTGTAAGGCATCGCCCTCAAAATGAAATGACACCAACTTTATTTTTTGCTGAATGGAAACCTCTTCATCAACAAAAAACTCCCCAACTTTGTATAACCAAGTTCTTAGATCTTTCCCATTGAATTTAGGGAATTCAACCTTGGTGTATTTGGTGTAAGGTAGATTTGGGATGGGAATATTGTGATTGGTGTGAGGTTCTTGGGATTGAGTGGTTGTGGGGTTGGGTTGATAGTGAGCAGGATTAGGTACATATGGGACTTGGTGGTATAAAGGAGGTGGAATATGGGTGGTTTGGTTGCTATAAGCAAGTGGAAATGGTGTGCTTTGGTGATAGGGATTATAGGGAAGGTTCATGCCTTTCATTGGTCCTTGATTATATTTGTATGGTTGGACCATGTCTAACAGATAACTGAGGGACATAAGGGATGGACTATTGGAGCAAGGTGGATCTAACTGTGGAGATTGCATGTTTTGAAAATTCTGGTTTTGGAACTGAGGAGGTGGTGGTGGTTGTTGTGGTGTTAACACTGGTCGGGTAGAGTGGTTATACATTTGGGGATTGGGATTCATTGGTGCTTGGCTAAGAGAAACTATCACTATTGAGCTCGACCCAACATGAGTGATCTGGGAGTGAGAAGAGCTCAATGACAGTGTGTTAGTAGTAGTACCAACGGAAATAAGGGTGGCTACAGGTGGTATACCACTATGGTTACCTCCTATTGTAGAGTCACTAGATTTTCCAGCTCAAAGGGTTTATCATTAGGGGAGTAAAGCTTACCTCCATTGTAGGTTGGATCCTTATCTCGCTCAGGCCATTTCCCTCCTTGCACGACTTCATTCAACACCTCTTTTAGCTCGGCCCCATCTTATGTTATGCAGCTCTACTCATGGCTTGCCTCCAGCTGCTCTTGTCTAGCTGCAAATCCCGACATGTGTAAAGATATCTTCTGCAATATACTCATCACCTTGTTCATTTATGATGCTAGAACGTCCACAGAGCCAAGGGATGCTCTGATACCATTGTTGCAACGACCAAATAATCGGAGAAGAATAAAGAAAAAGCTCCGCTTACAAGATAGAAAAGCTAGTGCAAAAATTGAAAACTAGGGTTTTGATTGATACTCATTCAGCTGCATACAAGGCTATATATAAGACTCCACTACTCACTACAAGACAATGATATATAACTCTGACAGGACCTAAAGTGCCCCAACAGTGACAACTTACGGGCTAATGTATAATTATAATAACCTATAATATAAACTAACGAGGGACTCAACTGTACAACTTTAAAGTTAACTCTCAACCTAATTTAACCACCTATAACAGCTACGTGCGACCTTGCAAGCCTGCAGTACCTTTGACACATGCTTTCTTCATTTCATCTCGCATCAAAGTATTAATTTTTAAAACATGAAATGCTAAATATTCTTCTTTTCAAACAAATGCATGAAACTAATTTTTTCTTCTTCTTCTTAATTTACCAACAAAAAAAATAGTTTTGAAACACTATATTTTTTGGTAACTTTTTGATTCCGAGAAAACGCAGATTCTGTGGCAGTCTTGGGACACGTGGTATCCGGAGAGAGTATCAAGATAGATCCTAAGAAGATTGAGGCAGTTCAGAGTTGGCCACGCCCTTCTTCCGCGACCGAGATCAGGAGTTTCTTGGGGTTGACAGGTTATTATCGCCGACTTGTGGGGCTTTTCATCCATTGCGACCCCTCTAACTAGATTGACCCAGAAGGGTGCTCCTTTCCGATGGTCCGACGAGTGTGAGGCGAGCTTCCAGAAGCTCAAGACAGCTTTGACCACAACACCAATTCTAGTGTTGCCTTCCGGTCTGGGGATGTATATAGTTTATTACGACGCTTCACGCGTTGGATTGGGATGTGTGTTGATGCAGGAGGGGTGAGTTACTGCATATGCTTCACGTCAGCTGAAAGTTTATGAGAAGAACTACCTTGTGCACGATTTGGAGTTGGCAGCGATTGTTGATGCTCTTAATATTTGGAGGCATTACTTGTATGGGGTGTCTTGTGAGGTTTATACAGACCACCGCAGCTTGCAGCACTTGTTCAAGCCGAGGGATCTTAATTTGAGGCAGCGTAGATGGATTGAGTTTCTAAAGGACTAACATCATTATTCTTTATCATCCGGGCAAGGCGAATGTGGTTACAGATGCCTTAAGCAGGAAGGCAAAGAGTATTGGTAGCTTGGCATTTATCTCAGCAGAGGAGAGGCCACTAGCTTTGGAAATTCAGTCCTTGGCTAACAGACTTGTGAGGCTGGACATTTCAGAGCCCAGCCGAGTTCTTGCATGTGTTGTTGCTCAGTCTTCATTGTTGGGGCAAATCAAGGCTTGACAGTTTGATGACCCGCACTTGCATTTCTCCGGGAGACGGTACTACAGGGTGGTTCCAAAGAGGTTTCTATTGGCGAGGATGGTGCTATGCGACTTTAGGGTCGTCTATGTGTCCCCAATGTTGATTTCCTGAGGGAGAGGATTCTAGAGAAGGCTCACAGTTCCCGGTATTCTATTCATCCTGGTGCTATGAAGATGTATCGTGACCTAAGGCAGCACTACTAGTGGAGGAGGATGAAGAAATACATGGTGGAGTACATGGCTAGGTGTCTAAATTTCCAGCAGGTTAAGTATAAGCACCAGAGACCAGGAGGCCTACTCCAGCAGGTGCCTATACCTGAGTGGAAATGGGAGCGCATCACTATGAACTTCGTAGTTGGGTTGCCACGGAATTTAGGGAAGTTTGATGCGGTTTGGGTGATTATGGACAGGTTGACCAAGTCGGCACATTTCATTCCAGTAGCCACTACTTATACATCAGAGAGGTTGGCCCAGATCTACATTCGGGAGATAGTTCGGTTGCACAGTGTGCCTGTGTCCATTATATCAGATAGAGGGCCTCAGTTCACCTCGCACTTTTGGAGAGCCATACAGAGTGAGTTAGGCACCCGGGTAGAGCTCAACACAACATTTCACCCTCAGACCGACGGGCAGTCAGAGCGGACAATTCAGATACTAGAGGATATGCTCAGAGCATGTGTGATTGATTTTGGAGGGCAGTGGGATCAGTTTTTACCTTTGGTCGAGTTTGCTTATAACAACAGCTATCAGTCCAGCATTGAGATGGATCCATTTGAGTCCTTATATGGTCGACGATGTCGTTCTCCCATCGGGTGGTTTGAGCCTGGTGAGGCTAGGTTATATGGCACCGATTTGGTGAATGATGCTTTGGAAAAAGTGAAGCTGATTCAGGAGAGGCTTCGCACAGCACAGTGCAGACAGAAGAGTACGCGGATCAAAAGGCGTGTGATGTATCATTCATGGTCGGCGAGAAGGTTCTCTTGAAAGTCTCGCCGATGAAGGGAATTATGAGATTCGGTAAGAAGGTCAAGTTTAGCCCAAGGTTTATAGGTCCATTCGAGGTGTTGAGGCGAGTTGGGGAGGTTTCTTATGAGCCCTCTTTACCTCCCAGTTTATCAGGAGTTCATCCGGTCTTTCATGTGTCCATGCTCCAGAGGTACCATGCCGACTTCTCTCATGTGTTAGATTTTAGTACCATTCAGCTAGACGAGAGGTTGGGCTACGAGGAGGAGCCAATTGCTATTATTGACAGACAGGATCACCAGTTGAGGTCTAAGAAGGTTTCCGCCGTAAAGGTCCAGTGGAGGGGCCAACCAGTCGAGGAGGCGATTTGGGAGTCCGAGGAGGACATGCGGAGCATATATCCACACTTGTTCAGCACTCCAGGTATGATTCTATACTCGTTCGAGAACGAACGTTTGTTTAACAGGTGGAGAATGTAATGACCCGACTGGTCGTTTTGCCTTCTAGAACCCCGTGCCCCTAAATAAGACTTCCCGTACTTTCTTTTACTGATTTATGACTTGCGGGGATGGTTAGTTCAGGATTCGGGAGAGTTTGGGTGGAATTTGGAACACTTAGTTCCTTAAGGTTTGCCTTAAAGGCCAAGTTTGACTTCAGTCAACATTTTTAGTAAACGACCTCGAAATTGGGATTTGAAGGTTCCAATAGGTTCGTATGATGATTTCAGACTTGGGGCATAGGTTCGAAACGATTTTTGGATGACCCGGGAGCGTTTCAGCGCCAAATAGTGAAATATGATTCTTTAAGTTCAAAAATTGAGGTTTGGAACGTGTTTTTGTGATATCGAGGTCCGAACGGAATTTTGAGACTGGGAATAATTCCGTAGTGTCATTTATGACTTGCTCGCAAAATTTGGTGTCATTCCGAGTAGTATGCTTTGGCGACCCTCCTATGCGATCGCATAGCATGCTTCGCGATTGCATAGGCCAATTATGCTACCTCCCTAATTCCTTATGTGCGTTCGCATGCCATCTACCGCGTTCGTACAAGCCAAACACATCACAACCTCCAAACGCACACTATGCTATCACAACTCCAACCCCGCGATCGCATAGGCCTTCGCGATCGCATTGCACTCGCATAGGCAAAACTCCATCTCCCTTGAATTTATTCTCCACGATCGCACACCATGGACCACGATCGCATAGCACACCAGTGACACCAGAAAACAGCAGCAGCAGACATGAAGAAAATGACCCGAAACCACCTCGAAACACACCCGAGGTCCTCGGGACCCCGTCCAATCCCACGACTCAGTCCCATAACATCCCACGGACTTGCTCGAGGCTTCAAATCATTGTTGAGTATTTGATCGGTTGAGAAATATTTTGTTAAATTATACACTTGTATAGGATTGGTTATAGCTATGTCCCTTGCCAGGACGATATTATTTCCGTTGATTATTCCTTTGCATTTATAGTTTCTTATTGTTGATTTTCTTGCCAAACTGCTGTTTTGATATTTTTGCATGAGAGGACATTCCTTGCCATGTTTATGTTATTTATGCACGAGGGGATATTCCGTTCCATGTTTATGTTATTTATGCACGAGGGGACATACTGTGCCATGTTTATGTTGTTTACGCACGAGGGGGCATTCCGTGCCGTGTTTATGATTATTATGCACAAGGGGACATTCTTTGTCGTGTTGATGATATTTATGCACTTGGGGACATTCCGTGTCGTGTTGATGATATTTATGCACGAGGGGACATTCCGTTAGCATGTTTCCATGTTATTGTACTTAACTGTTTACTCCTTGTTGTTATTTCCTGTTATATTTTATTTAGACTGCACATGTGATATTACTTGTCGTGTCCTAGCCTCGTCACTACTTCACCGAGGTTAGGCTCGGCACTTACTCAGTACATGGGGTCGGTTGTACTGATACTACATCTGCACTTCTTTATGTTGTGCAGATCACGGTACCGGACCTTGTGGACACTCATCGAGGGATAATCCTTCAGTCCACCAGAGACACTGAGATAGTCCTGCAGGCGTCCGCAGGCCTTGGCGTCCCCTTCCTTACTTTATTAAATGGGTTGTTAACAACCTCCATGGATTTGTTTCTCTTAAAACTGGTTGATACGGATATTTGATTTGATTCCACCAGGGGAAAAAAAAAAGAAATAAACATATTTGATGATAGAACAATGACTCCTCTACACCCGCACAATTTTTGTTGTGCAGATCCCAGTGCTAGACCCAATGGTTACTGATCTAGGTGGCTCCCTTCGGGCCACCAGACGACACTGAGGTAGTCCTGCAGACGTCCGCGGGCCTTAGTGTCACCTCCTATCTTATTTCTTTCCTGTCTTTATATCTTTCTGAGGCAGTAGTACTTCATTGTTCAGACCTATACTTGTAGTATTCATAGACAGTCCGTGAAATTGTGATACCAAATTCTGGAAATTTCATTGTGGAAATCGTAATAGTATTTAATCAAATTGTTAGTTTTCATTTGTTCCGCAGTTTATTTATACCGATCTTGTATATCACCTATCAATTTTTATAAGTAAAGAAACAAGTTAGAACAACCAGTAACGTTGGCTTGTCTAGCGGATTCAACTTTGACGCCATCACGGTCCCGACGGTGGGATTCCGGGTCGTGACATTTGGCTAAAGATAGAAATTTGAAGGTTTTTGAGAAATTCGACCGGAAGTGGAAATTTTTATATCAGGGTCGGAATGCGGTTCTGAAAGTTGAAACAGGTTCGCTATATTGATTGTGACTTGTGTGCAAAATTTGGGGTCAATCAGACGTGGTTTAATAGGTTTCGGCATCGAATGTAGAAGTTGGAAATTTCAAAGTTCATAAAGCTTGAATTGGAGAGCGATTCGTGGTTTCGGCGTTGCCTCGAGCAAGTTTGTGGGATGTTATAGGACTGGTTCGTGTGATTGGACGGGGTCCCGGGGGCCTCGGGTGTGTTTCAGAGTGGTTTCGGGTCAACTTTTGGAGAATTGCTGCTGCTGGTTGTTGTATCTAGTTTCCTTCTTCGCGAACGCGAAGGGAGTTCCGCGTTCGCGAAGAGGAAGGGTGGGGGCTGCTGAAGATTGGCTTCGCAAACGCGGCGGGCAGGACGCGAACGCGGAGGGTTGGCTTGAGGAGCTTGAGCGAACGCGGGTGGAGAGTCGCGAACGCGTAGAATGAAGGAGGGGAGCTGGGCATTAGGTCGATAGCCTTCGCAAACGCGAGGCCTGGAACGCGAACGCGATGGGTCTGGGCCGATGACCTTCGCGAACGCGAGCACAAGGTCGCAAACGCGGAGAAGGATATTTGTGGGCCTGAACTTCTGGGCTTCGCGAACGCGGGGGCTCAAACGCGTTCGCGATGAAGGCTGTTTCTGGGCAGTGAAGTATTTTAGAAACGAGATTTTGACCATTTCTTTCATTCTTCCATTGGTATGGGCAATTTTGGAGAGCTTCAAGAGGAGATTTTCATCAAACAACTCTAAGTAAGTAATTTCTTCCCCTTTTTGAGTTAAATGCTTGAGTTATAGATGGAATCGACATGGAAAATTTGTGGGAATTTGGGATTTTTGAAGAAAGACCTAGAATTTGTAATTTGGAATTTCTACCACGAATTTGAGCATGAAAGTGAGAGTAAATTATATATTTGAGTTAGTAAAGTCATGGGTAATCTTTATCTTCGAAAAATTTAGGAATCCAGGCACGTGAGCCCCAGGGCAATTTTGTCAATTTTTTCGATCAGAGTTAGGAATTTATATAAATTGAATTATTGCGAGTATTAGAGCATATTTTCAGTAGTTTGCCCGTTATATGGCTAGTTTTGGGACATTGCGCATTGATTTGAGTCATCGGAAGGTCTTGGAGGCCGGTTATAAATCTTCGGAGCGAGGTAAGTCTCCTTTCTAATCTTGTGAGGGGGAATTGTCCCTATAGGTGAACTAATTAAATATGTGCTACTATTTGTGGGGGCTACGTACGCACGAGGTGACGGGAGTCTGTGCGTAGCTACTATTATGCTTGTGTCGGGGTAGTCTAGAACCACTAGCATATTTTACGTGTTGTACTTGTATTTTGCTAATGAAATTAGACTGTTGATATTATCGAATTAGTAACTGAATACCTAAGAAGGTTAAAGTTTATTTTCTTAATCGTCTAGAAAGAGAATTGTTTTTCCTTGGATATTTGCTTTCCTGGTACAACATGCTTTATTTTGCCGTACTGGTAACCTTACCGATAAATTTATAATATTTAAAATCTTATCGAACTTAGCAAATGAATTTCCAGAAAAGTGTTAAATACTATTTCCGTGTCCATTAAAAGAGAATTTTATCACTTCCTTGAGTAACTGTTTTCCTGATAAAAATGTGAATCTATTGTGTGAACATGTGTATCTATGAGTACCTGAGTCGTGTGTATGATTCGCGAGCAGGATAACTCTATTATTTATATATGACCGCGTCACATGATTAATTTGCGAGCGGGGTAATAGATGCATATATGGTTCGAGCCGTTCGACCCTTCGACAGTGCACATTTTATTATTGTTGGTCCGCGTCCTTCGACCCTCGGCATTGCTTGCGCATGATATTTGCTGCGTACTTCCTGTGATTTTTACCTGATTACTGGCCTGGAAATTATGAATTGTCGACTGAAGTGACGAAGATTTAAAATCTTAAATGTGAAAGAAGTTGTTATTTCTTGTTACTACTTATTAAACTGGCTATGATATCCATGCTTAGTGTCACCCTTGATTTTATTAAATTCACCTCTAGCAAGTGTCAAATTCGACCTCTCGTCACTACCCCTTCGAGGTTAGGCGGGATACTTACTGAGTACACGTTGTTTTCGTACTCATGCTACACTTGCTGTGCATTTTATTGCACAGATACATTCATAGATAGTGGCCCTACTTGACCCAGTGATGTGGCTGACTTGGAGACTTAGACGAGTTGCACCATCCGGAGACGACCCGCAACCGACATAGTCTTCTTCAGATGTATAGTACTGTATTTCTATTTCTTTGTCCAATTTGTACTCCGGACAAATATTGTAATATAGGTATACTTCTTAGAAGTTGCTCATGCACTTGTAACACCAGGTTCTGGGATGAGTTTGGGATGTACTTTATTAACAACCCATTTAATAACACAATGTTAAATAGATGTGCTTTGTTGTTAGATAGATCTATTAGAATTCGGGTTGTTAAATAACCTCTATGGGTTGTTAACAACCCATTTAATAACACAATGTTTTATTTTGGTCTTGTATCTAACTCTTTTATATGAATTTAGCAAAGAAATTTATTTTGGTAGACATAATCTATTTTGTGTATAGAACGTACAAGTACTTTAAGTTTCTTCTTGCTTGTAACAATCAAGTTTTGTTTCTAATGACGGTTATACAGAGTTATTAGGTGCAAAGATATGATTGATTTATTATTTACGTAAATTTAATTCTGAAAAAAGCACTATACGATCCACATTGATAATTCAGAAGTACTAACTTGAACTTAATTATTTCATGTGTAAATATTTATTTAAAGTTGTATTTTAATAATATTGATAGTATTTTACAAATTGTATTTTACATGACTTGGAATACACGTGCAATGCACGTGGAAAGAAACTAGTTATATAAAAGCACGAATATTAAAAGACTAAATGTTGAAGGACAAAATTATCCGCTAAAAGTTGATTGACGTTTTTGCCCTTTAAAGTTAATTTTCTTTCATCTGGCAACTTAATAATGGGTATAAATGTAATTGTGTATAAGGACTAAAACAAAATATTTTTCTATTGGGACTAAATTTCTCTTTGTTTTAACCAAAACTACTAGAAGCTTTTAATTACAAAACAAGAGGAGTCATTGTTCTATCATCAAATATGTTTATTTCTTTTTTTTTTCCCCTGGTGGAATCAAATCAAATATCCGTATCAACCAGTTTTAAGAGAAAAAAATCCATGGAGGTTGTTAACAACCCATTTAATAAAGTAAGGAAGGGGACGCCAAGGCCTGCGGACGCCTGCAGGACTATCTCAGTGTCTCTGGTGGACTGAAGGATTATCCCTCGATGAGTGTCCACAAGGTCCGGTACCGTGATCTGCACAACATAAAGAAGTGCAGATGTAGTATCAGTACAATCGACCCCATGTATTGAGTAAGTGCCGAGCCTAACCCCGATGAAGTAGTGACGAGGCTAGGATACGACAAGTAATATCACCTGTGCAGTTTAAGTAAAATATAACAGGAAATAACGACAGGAAGTAAACAGTTAAGTACAATAACAGGGAAAGCATGCTGGGGAGAAGGGGTAGAAAATATTGAAATGACGGAACGAGGCAACAGATCAAATATAAAAAATAACAACGAGGATTAACAACATGAAATAAACAAGTGAAAAGAAACAGCACGACATGTCCCCTCGTGCTAAAGTATCATAAACACGGCACAAAATGTCCCCTTGTGCATAAAACATCACAAATCACGGCACGGAATGTCCCCTCGTGCATAAATAAATATAACATGGCACAGAATGTCCCCTCGTGCATAAATATCAACAACACAACACGGAATGTCCCCTCGTGCATAAAACATCACAAATCACGGCACAAAATGTCCCCTCGTCCATAAATATCACATAAAAACAACAATTGACAGGAAAATCAACAATAAGAAACATTAAATACAAAGGAATAATCAAGAAGAGTAATACCATCCCGGCAAGGGAAATAGCTATAACCAAAACTACACAAATATATAACTTACCAACATATTCCTCAACCGAACAATTACTCAACAGTACTCACAACTGAGAATTTTCCATCAAATGAATAACTACCAAATGATATCAAATCCGTAAACACAGTAAACTTCAATGAAAATCACATAATTACTCATATTCGACTCACAAGCATGCTTGACCACAACATATAGGTACTCGTCACCTCACTTATACGTTGGACATGGAATAAACACGTAGAAAATAAGACTCAACACCTATTCCCTCAAGCTAAGGTTAGGCCAAACACTTACCTCGACTTCCACGATCAAATCAAGCCTCTAGCACCACTTTTCCTTTTGAACCCGACTCCAAAACGATCGTATCTAGACATAATCGACTCAATAACATCAATAAAGGCAAAACAATTCAATTCCAATATTTAATTATAGATTTCCCAACATTCTTCCCAAAAATCCAAAATTCAACCCCGGGCCCGCTTGGTCAAAACACGAGGTTCGGACCAAAATCCGATCACCCATTCACCCACGAGCCCGAATATATAAATTGTTTTAATCCGACCCCAAAACGAGATCGAATTTCCAAATAATCAAAAAGCCCTAACTCTACCCAAATCCCTAATTTTCCACCCTTAATCTCATATTTTAGGCCTATAATCTAATGGGTGTTGATAAAAATGGAAGAAAACGAGTCAAAGATTACTTACCTAAGAGGTGATGGTGAAGAAGTTCTTCAAAAATCGCCTAAGAGGTGTGGAGAAGATGAGGTTTATGAAAAATGGTGGAAATCCCGTGTGAGTATTCTGTTTTTAGACTTTAAAAATAACTCGTTTTTTACCTATGCGATCGCGGGGATGGGAATGCGATCGCATAGTGAACAGGGTTCTAGGATTTGCAATCGCGGATGGCCAAATGTGATCACACAGTTCAATTTACCCCATCCCCCCAGCCTGCCTACCACACTATGCGATCGCAACTACACCTATGTGATCGCATAGTGCAATAGTTTTCTCTCCCCCTAACATTTCTATGTGATCGCGAATGTACCTATGCGATCGCATAATGTTAAACACCTGACACCAGAAAATGAGATTTGCACAAGATTTTTCTATGTTTTCACACCCCGACACCTACCCGAAACTCACCCGAGCCCTCGGGGCTCAAAACCAAATATGCACGCAACCTCAAAAACATCCTACAGACTTATTCGTGCAATCAAATTATAAACATTGAATTAAACCTCAAAATCAATGAAATTTATCAAAACTTCCTTAAACTTCAAGTTTTGCATATTTTATCCGAATCACGTCAAACGAATTCCGTTTCTTACTAAACTTCACAGACATAACAAATATATTATATTGGACATGTACCGGGCTCCAGAACCATAATACGGGTCCGATACCTCGGGTTTCACATATAATTTCATTTTCAAAAACCTTTATATTTTTCAGAAAACAATTTCCTTTAAAAATTTATTTCTCGGACTTGGGACCTCGGAATTCGATTTCGGGCATACGCCCAAGTCCCTTATTTTCCTACGGACCCTCCGGGACAGTCAAATCATGGATCCGGGTCCGTTTACCGAATATGTTGACCGAAGTTAACTTTATTCAAATTTCTAATACAAAATTATCATTCTTATCAGTTTTTCACATAAAGGCTTTATGGATACACGCCCGGGCTACATACACAAATCGAGGTGATATAGAAGGAGGTTTTCATGACCTCGGAATACAGAATTATCTAGAAATACACGGGATGACCTTTTGGGTCATCACAATCTTCACCTCTAAAACAAACGTTCGCCCTCGAACGGACATAAAAAGGGACCTGAATCGGGGAAAAAATAGGGATACCGGCTCCGCATATCGGACTCGGACTCCCAAGTAGCTGCCTTAACAGGCTGACCTCTCTACTGAACACGAACCGAAGGATAATTCTTCGATCTCTACCGTCGAACCTGCCGGGATAATATAGCTACCGGCTCCTCCTCATAAGTCAAATCCTTGTCCAACTGGACACTGCTGAAGTCTAGAACATGAGAGGGATCGACGATATACTTCTGAAGCATAGATACATGAAACATCGGATGCACGGCTAATAAACTCGGTGACAAGGCAAGTCTATAGGCCACCTCTCTTACCTTATCAAGAATCTCAAATGGACTATTGTACCTAGGGCTCAACTTGCCCTTCTTCCAGAACCTCATCACGCCCTTCATGGGCGACACCCGAAGCAATACCCGATCACCAATCATGAATGCCAAATCACGAACTCTACGATCTGCGTAACTCTTCTGCCTGGACTGTGTTGTATGAAGTCTATACTGAATGATCTTCACCTTGTCCAAGGCATCCTGGACTAACTCTGAACCCAACAATCTAGCCTCTCCCGGCTCGAAACACCCGACTGGCGACCGACACCGCCTACCATACACCGCCTCATAAGGAGCCATCTGAGTGCTCGACTGGTGGCTGTTGTTGTAGGCAAACTCAGCTAAAGGCAAAAAATGGTCCCATGAACTTCCAAAGTCAATGACTCATGCCCGCAACATATCCTCCAAGATCTGAATAGTGCACTCGGACTGCCCGTCCGTCTGAGGATGAAACGTTGTGCTCAACTCAACCCGTGCGCCCAACTCACGCTAAAATACTCTCTAGAAATGGGAGGTAAATTGAGTACCCCGGTCAGAAATAATTGACACGGGCACACAGTGCAGACGAACAATCTCTTTGATGTAGATCTTTGCCAACTTCTCTGAAGAATACGAAACTGATACGGGAATGAAGTGTGCTGACTTGGTCAGCCTATCCACAATGACCCACACCTCGTGAAACATCCTCTGAGTCCGTGGGAGCCCAACTACGAAATCCATGGTAACACGCTCCCACTTCCACTGGGGAAGCTCAAACTGCTACATCAAACCACCGGGTCTCTGGTGCTCGTACTGACCTGCTGACAGTTCAAGCACCTAGCTACATAAGCCACAATATATTTCTTCATCCTCCCCCACCAATAATGTTGCCGCAAATCTTGATACATCTTTGCGTCGCCCGTAGGAATGGAATACCGGGAACTATGGGCCTCCTACAATGTCAACTCACGAATACCATCAACATCGGGCACAAAAATACGGCCCTGCATCCTCGAGACTCCATCATCATCAATTGTAACCTGCTTGGCACCTCCATGCCGAACTGTATCTCTAAAAACACATAAATGACGATTAACATATTGCCGGTCTCGAATACGATCATACAATGAAGAACGAGCCACAGTATAAGCTAAAACACTGCCAGTCTCTGAAACATCCAATCTCATGAATCGATTGGCCAAGGCCTGAACATCTAAAGCAAGAGGTTGCTCCCCGACCGGTATATAAGCAAGACTACCCATGATGACTGACTTCCGGCTCAAAGCATCGGTCACCACATTGGCCTTCCTCGGATGATATAGAATGGTAATGTCATAATCTTTCAACAGCTCTAACCATCTTCTCTGTCTCATATTCAACTCTTTCTGCTTGAACAGATACTGCAAACTCTTGTGATCCATGAACACCTCGCAGGACACACCGTACAGATAGTGCCTCCAAATCTTCAATGCATGAACAATTGCTACTAACTCTAAATCATGAACTGGATAGTTCTTCTCATGAACCTTCAACTGACGTGAAGCATAAGCTATAACCTTGCCATCCTGCATCAACAATGCACCAAGTCCAACCCGTGAAGCATCACAATACACGGTATATGGCCCTGAACCTGTAGGCAAAACTAACACCGGTGTCGTGGTCAAGGCTGTCTTGAGCTTCTGAAAGCTCGCCTCACACTCATCAGACCACCTGAACTGGGCACCCTTCTGAGTCAATCTGGTCATTGGGGCTGCAACAGATGAAAAGCCCTCCACAAATCGACGATAATAACCTGTTAAGCCCAAGAAGCTCTGAATCTCCGTTGCTGAGGTGGGTCTAGGCCAATCTTTGACTGCTGAAATCTTCTTGGGATCCACCTGAATACCCTCTGCCGACACCACATGACCCAAAAATGCAATTGAACTCAACCAGAACTCACACAACTGACTATCATTCAGAGTTTGGAGGACGACTCGAAGGTGCTGCTCATGCTCCTCCCGGCTGCGGGAGTAAATCAAAATATCATCAATGAAGACTATAACAAACGAATCCAGATAGGGCCTGAACAGTTGGTTCATCAAATCCATAAAAGCAGCTGGGGCATTTGTCAACCCAAATGACATCATCAAGAACTCATAATGCCCATACTGAGTGCAAAAGGCTGTCTTAGGGACATCAGGCGCCCTAATCCTCAACTGATGGTAGCCAGATCTCAAGTCAATCTTGGAAAACACTGTAGCACACTTAACAAACAACACTGGCACACCCCAAGGGGAAACACTAGGCCTAATAAAGCCTTTGGCTAGCAAATCCTATAACTGATCCTTCAACTTCTTTAGCTCTGGCGGGGCCATACGATATGTCGGTGTAGAAATGGGCTGAGTTCCCGGAGCCAAAACAATGCAAAAGTCAATATCCCTATCGGGTGGCATACCCGGTAAGTCAGCAAGGAATACCTCTGGAAACTCACAAACAATGGGCATAGACTCCATAGGAGGGACCTCGGCACTATAATCATGAACATAAGCCAAATAGGCCAAGCAACCCTTCTCGACCATACGCCAAACCTTCATATATGAAATAACTCTACCGAAAGAATGACTAGGAGTCCCTCTCCACTCCAATTGAGGTACTCCTGGTAAGGCCAAGGTTACATCTTGGTATGACAATCCATAATAGCATGGTAAGGAGATAACCAATGCATCCCCAAGATGACATCGAAATCAACCATATCAAGAAGTAAAAGATCTACATGAGTTCCCAGACCACCAATAACCACAATGCATGACCGGTAGACTCAATATACCACAATAGTATCACCCACCGGTGTAGACACATATACAGGAGTACTCAGGGAATCACAGGGCATAATCAGGTAAGGAGAAAAATATGAGGACACGTAGGAAAAATGTAGACCCCGGATCAATCAAAATCGAAGCATCTCTGCTGCAAACTGAAACCATACCTGTAATGACTACATCAGAGGCCTCGGCCTCAGGTCTGGCGGGAATAACATAGCATCGGGGCTGAGCCCCACCAATTTGAACATCCCTGGGTCGACCTACTGCGGGCTGACCTCTACCTCTCATAGCTTGTCCTCCACCTCTAACTGTTTGGCCTCCACCTCCACTCCTAGTTGACTGAGGGGGTGGGGGTGCACCTGGTGTGTGAATCATAGCACGGGAACCCTGATACTGAGAACTACCAGAAGCTCGGGAGCAAAACCTGGAAATGTGCCTTGGAACATCACAAGTGAAACAAGATCTCGGCTGCTGAGACTGCTGACCCTGGAACTGTCCTTGTCGACCAGAATAACCACCCTGGAAGCTCTGGAGCGGCGGTGCACTAATAGGAGCTGATGGTGCACTACGGGATACCAGAAGTACCGACTGGAATGGTCTAGGAGGATGACCTCTGCCAAAGGAATCGTTGCCTCTAGATGAGGCACCACTGAATCGGCCAAAATGACGAGGCCTCTTGTCAGACCCCTAACCAATGCCCTGTGATAAGACCATCTCGATCCGCTTGGCCACATTGGCCGCCTCCTAAAATGTAATATCAGTACATGTCTCTCTGGCCATCTGAAGTCTAATCGGCTGAGCTAGCCCCTCAATAAACCTCCTCACCCTCTCTCAATCTGTGGGGAGTATCATGATAACATGTCGGGCCAAAGTGATGAACCTGGTCTCATACTGTGTAACTGCCATAGAGCCCTGCTGGAGACGCTCAAACTGTCTCCAAAGATCCTCTCTCTAGGTAACTGGTAGAAACTTCTCCAAGAACAACTCAGAGAACTGAGCCCAAGACAAAGGCGAAGATCCAACTGGCATGTTCAAGCAAAACTCTCTCCACCAAGTATTGGTTGTACCAGAAAGAAGGAATGTAGCAAAATCGACCCCATTGGTCTCCACAATCCCCATGTTCCGAAGAACCTCATAGAAACTGTCCAAGAAATCCTAGGAGTCCTCTAATGGTGCACCAGTGAAAATGGTAGGAAATAACTTGGTGAACCGATCCAATCTCCACAAAGCATCGGCAGACATAACTGCCCCCTTAACTGCCTGTGCTACAATACCCGGCTGAGCTACTCCAGCTATCTGAGGTGCTGGAGTCTGGAACTGATTAGCTAACTGCTCTAGTGTGCGGGTGGAAGGATTCTGGGCCCCTCCCTCAGCCTGACATACGTCTGGTGCTGTAGGAAGTAGACCGGACTGATCCATAAGGCCCACTAAGCAGACCAGAGCGTCCTGAAGTACCGGGGTGGCAATGAACCCCTCTGGGACCTGAGCTGGTCCAACCGGGACTGTCTGAGTAGGAATCTCCTCGGCAAACTCTACCTGAGGATCCTCCACTAGGGTTGCTGCTCTGGGCTGAGCCTGCCCCTGCCTCGGCCTCTAGTACGGCCTCACCCTCATCCTCGGCCCCTCGTAGGAGCTGCAATTGGAGGATCGGACTGCTGATCGGTAGATGAGGCAGCATGCATTTTCGCCATCTGCGAGAGAATAGAATAGAAACTCAATTAGCATTTAGAACTCAAATCGCACGACAGAGAAGAATAGATGTGAAGTTATTCCTAACTTTGCATCCTCTAGGGGATAAGTACAGACGTCTCTGTACCGATCCCTCAGACTCTACCAAGTTTGTCCATGAATTGTGAGACCTAAGCAACCTAGAGCTCTGATACCAACTTGTCACAACCCAAAATTCCCACCATCGGGACCGTGATGGCGTCTACTGTTGAACCCGCTAGACAAGCCAACGTGTTTAATCATATCTATTAAAAACCTTTACTATTAAATGACAATAGGTTAAAATCAACATTTTCATAATTAACAGCATAAAATAAGAACAGAATAAGAGTTCACATAGCTAAATCCACAAACTTAACAAAGTATTTTTTTCACGACCCAAATTTCCCTCTGTTGGGTACTGTGATGGCACCTAGTCTTAGGGACTAGGTAAGCCTAACATTTAACCACCATAATAATAATAAAAGAACTTTAACAATCTCGATAATAGAAATATTGAATGAGTTTACATTCCCCAAAACCTGATAAATACAAGTCATAAGCTCTACGAATCTTCTACAACTTCTAAATACAACTGTTTGGACATAAATACAACAGTGGAATAGAAACATAAGGTGACTCCGAAGCCTGCGAACGCAGCAACAAGTTACCTTGAGTCTCCTCAGCAACCGTCCGCACAGCTACTAACAACCAAAACCTGGATCTGTGCAAACAAAAATGCACAGAAGTGTAATATGAGCACACCATAGCGGTGCCCAGTAAGTATCAAGACTAACCTCGGTAGAGTACTGACGAGGACTAGTCAAAGACACCACTGGTCTACAAAATAAATAACATGAATATAGAACTGACCGAACGTTACATCTATCTAAGACTTCACGGAATAATTTACAACAATGACAATATAAAATGGAAGGAAATTACAGAAATCAATCACGAAACAACAAAAAAATACGCAAAAATATGGACATCAAGACAAGCCAAACCGAAAGGAAACATAATACAATAGAAAACACCAATAACTCAACTCTACGTCGGTTTGTTCACATCGGGCCTTAGCCATAAAAACCCCATAAACTGGTGGAAATATTTAAACAACAGTTCATATGGAAAACTTTCGCAAATAAAATCATTTTAGTATGGAAGAGTTTCCTTTGAAAACATACTTTCTCCAAAAGTAGATATAAGTACATTTAATAGAGAGAATTACGTAAAACGTAGTTTCTTTCAAAATACGAAACTTCCCAAAGATGCTTTCCCAATAAATGACTTCCAAATATCATTTTGGGCAAGACTGGTGCTTTTCAAATATACCTTCGATGTAAAAGTCATTCAAATATAATCATTTCAAAACCATTTATTTTTCAATAATACTTTTCAATAAAAATCCCTTGATCAAAATCTCCTCAAGATTTATCTACCGGAACTCAGTCCGTAACTCAGAAATTGTCATGCAGTACAGGAGTAATATCAGATCTTGCCAATAAATGCAGTAAGAGATCAGTAGGAATATCCAAATTTAGAACAACGGAATAAAATGCAAAGACAAGTGCACGGCATCACCCTTCGTGCTTTTACTCTCATCCTCACCAAAACATGTAAATAATTACACGGCATCACCCTTCGTGCTTTTACTCTCATCCTCACGATGCAATAAATAAATAAAATGGCACGACATTATCCTTCGTGCTTTTGAATATTGAATTATGACACGGCATCACCCTTCGTTCTTTACACTCTCATCTTCACAATGCAATAAATAAATACACGGCATCACCCTTCGTGCTTTACACTCTTCCTCGTAGTGCAACAAATAAATACACGGCATCACCCGTTGTGCTTTACACTCTTCCTCACCCAAACAATATCAAGAACAACAATTTGGCAAGGAACATCAACAATATGAACCATAAATCACAATATCCCGGCAAGGGAGTCAACAATACAAACAATATCATTAACATCATAAACAGTAATAGAAATCATAACCTCCCGGCAAGGGAGTCAACAAGGAAAACAACATCATCAACAACAAAATAATAAGAGAAACCACACTATCCCAGCAAGGAAACAACTATAACCAATCTCACCTAAACAGTTAACTTCACAGAATAAACTCAACTTCAACCAAGGCCCAGTAATAGGCAACATCAAGGAAATACCAATAACATAAATGTCTAACAATTAGACCTAAGAATCACTTAAGGGAATAGTCATAATAATCACAATTTAAGACTCACGGGCATGCTTGACTCCAACGAATAGATGTTCCAACTACGGCTAGTCAACTTTAAGGCTAGATGACACTAATTATAGTCAATTAGGCAAGCTAGGAAGAAAATATAGCATGATGATGAGAGAAGTAGAATATTTAGTTAAGTCAAGTAAGGTCAAATAGCCAACAAAGGAATCCAAAAAAAATAATTCTAATTTAAACAGGAAGGGATGAAATTAACAACCAAGGATTCAAATGTAACTTTTACAAATCATACACAGGTAATAAGAACCTATGAATCCTAAGATGCCAATTTACTTGCAAATAAGTCCGAGTATACACTCGTCACCTCGCATACTCGGACTACAATAAACAAGGAAGACTCAATCCTAAGGGGTAGTTCCCCCACACAAGGTTAGGCAAACTTACCTCAAAGATGACAACCGGATACTCAAAAGTGAACTTCTCGGGCGAAAAGACCTCCGGACGACTAAAAGTCAACTAAAACCACTTCAAAATACATATAACACGTATAAGGAATAATTTCAAATAATAAAGTTTCAATCTTTACTAAATTATGAGAATTGACCCAAAAGTCGACCCCCAGGCCCGCATCTCAGAACCCGACAAATTTTACAAATTCCGTTTACCCATTCAGATACGAGTTCACCCATACTAAATTTATCAAATTCCAATGTCATTTGGTCTTTCAAATCATGAAATTTCCTCTTAGAAGTTTTCTTTCAAAACCCATAATTTCCTAAACCCAAAACACAAATTAAATGATAAACACAAGAACTAATTCATGAAATATAATTAATTATAGTGGAAGAACACTTACCCATTCGATTTGTGTGAAAAACCCTCAAAGAATCGCCCAAAACCGAGTTCTAGAAGTCAAATTATGTCAAAACTGGTGAAACCCCGATTTTGAGTTTAAGACTGTTCTGTCCAGGTATTAAAGCACCCTGATCGCAGACACGAGGATGCGATCGCGGAGAGGAAAGTTGCTGGTGGAAAAAAGATACTATGTGATCGCGAATGAGTTGATGCGATCGCATAGAAGAGATCTATGGTCACTGTCCAGGTGCACCGCGAACGCGAAAAGGGGTATGAGAACGCGGAGATGGAGGGTAAGGATGCTACACGAACGCAGGGCTGCTACGTGATCGCGAAGAGGAACCAATGTCTGCTGCACCAACCCTATGTCATACTGTGCGAACGCGAAGGGCAAGATGCGATCGCGGAGTGTATGGTTTGAGGAGGTATGCGATCGCAGACGTGCATTTGTGATCGCACTGAAGGAAAATCTGGGCTGATCAAAGAGACTCTATGCGATTGCGGCTACTCCTATGCGATCGCATAGAAGGAAACCAGTAGGAAAATTTCAGTTGTTCAAAAATAAGGAAAATGGACCCGACACCCATCCGAAACACGCCCGAGGCCCCCGGGACCCCGTCCAACCACACACACAAGTCACATAACCTAACCCGGACTCGCTCGAGGTTTCAAAACACATAAAATAACACTAAAACGACGGATCAAACCAAAATCCAAACTTATAAATTTATAAAACTTCTAATATCAAGACTCGCGTTGAAACCTATCAATTCAACTTAGAATGACGTGAAAATTTTCAAACAAGTCCTAAAGAACACAACGGACCTACAACCACTCTCAGAATTTCATTCCGAGTTCGATATCAAAATTTCACCTATCGGCCGAAATCGCCGAAATTCTAACTTTTGCCAAATTACCTCAAATCACTCTACGGATCTCCAAAACAAATTCCGGACACGCACCTAAGTCCAAAATCTTCATACGAAGCAGTTGACATTAACCAAAATTCATTCTAAGGCCGTTTACACAAAAAGTCAAACTGCCGGTCAACTTTCATCACTTAAGCTTCCAAAATTGAAATGTTTCTTCCAATTCGACTTGGGATTATCCGGTAACTGAAGCACACAAGTCGATATACACAATGTGAAGCTATCCAAGACCTTACGCCACCGAACGGAGCTTAAATTTCCGAAATGACCGGTCGGGTCGTTACAATTTTAAGCTAGCCAACCCGGATCTTTGGAGCCATAACTCACAAACCGTCTAAGAATAGTACACAAAATGGTCTAAAAGAAGTGAATACATATGTTTCTGAAGTACAAAAATAAAAAATGAAGTGGAATAAGGAAGGGGACGCCTAGGCCTGCGGACGCCAACATGTCTACCTCAGAGTCTCCGGTGGACTGAAGGATTCTCCCTCGATCAGTGTCCACAAGGTCTGATACCGTGATCTGCACAACATAAATAAGTGTAGGTGTAGTATCCGTACAACCGACCCCATGTATTGAGTAAGTGCCGAGCCTAACCCCGACGAAGTAGTGACGAGGCTAGGACACGACAAGTAATATCACCTGTGCAGTTTAAGTAAAATATAACAGGAAATAATGACAGGAAGTAAACAGTTAAGTACAATAACGTGGAAAGCATGCTGGGGAGAAGGGGTAGCAAATATTGAAATGACGGAACAAGGCAACAGATCAAATAAAAAAATATAACAACGAGGATTAACAACACAAAATAAACAAGTGAAAAGAAACGGCACGACATGTCCCCTCGTGCTAAAGTATCATAAACACGGCACAGAATGTCCCCTCGTGCATAAAACATCACAAATCACGACACAGAATGTTCCCCCGTGCATAAATAAAAAATAACATGGCACGGAATGTCCCCTCGTGCATAAATATCAACAACACGGCACGGAATGTCCCCTCGTGCATAAAACATCAAAAATCAAGGCACGGAATGCCCCCTCGTGCATAGATATCGTGCATAAAACATCACAATTGACAGGAATGTTGTGATGACCCAAAAGGTCATTCCGTGTATTTTTAGCTAAATCTGCGTTCCGAGGCCATAAAAGCCTCCTTCTATCTCACCTCGATTTGCGTGCGTAGCCCGGTCGTGTAGCCGGGAAGCCGTTATGTGGAAAACTGATTAAAAACAATAATTTTGTGTTGAAATTTGAGTAGAGTTGACTTTGGTCAACATTTTTGGTAAACAGACCCGGACCCGTGATTTGACGGTCTCCAAGGGTCCGTAGGAAAATATGGGACTTGGGCGTATGCCCGGAATCAAATTCCGAGAAATGAATTCTTAAAGGAAATTATTTTTAGAAAAATATAAAAGCTTTTGAAAGTGAAATGTTATGTGAAATATGTGGTATCGGGCCTGTATTATGGATCCGGAGCCCGGTACAGGTTCAATATAATATATTATGTGTTGTATGTAAAGTTTTGCAAGAAACATACTTTGTTTGACGTGGTTCGGATAAAAAATGCAAAATAATTGATGTTTGAAGAAGTTTGAGAACATTTCATTGATTTTGAGGTTTAATTCGATGTTTATGATGTTATTTTGGTGATTTGATTACATGAATAAATTCGTAGGATGTTTTCGAGGTTGTGTGCGCATTTGGTTTGAAGTTCCAAGGGCTCGGGTGAGTTTCGGGTAGGTTCCGGGATGTTTTAGGCTTAAAATAGGGTTGTTGCAGGTTCAGAGAAGTGCAGATCTCTGAACCCGCCAGTGCGGTCCGTGGTCGCCTTTGTGCGGTCCGCGGAGGGCCTTCGCGGCCGCGGTCGATCTTGTGCGGTCCGCGAAAGGGCCTTCGCGGCCGCGGTCGTCTTTGCGCGGTCCGCGGAAGGGCCTTCACGGTCACGGTTGTTTTTGTGCTCACAGCTGTGGGGCCTGAAGAGGTATATTTAAACGGAATTTTCAGTTATTTTTCATTTTTTAAAACCCTAAAAAAATAAGAGGCGATTTTCCAAACACACTTTCTTCTCCAAAACATTAGTAAGTGATTTCTAACTCATTTTCTTTACTCCTTAACTTCGTTTTACAAGATTTCATACTAGAATCTAGGGTTTTCATGGTGGAATTGGGAATTTTGGGTAAAACTTAAGAATATTGAAATTTGGGAATTTAGACCTCAAATTGAGGTCGGATTCCAAAACCAATTATATATCCGGGCTCGGGGGTGAATGGGTAATCAGGTTTTGGTCCGAATTTTGGATTTGGACCGAGTGAGCCCGGGGTTCGATTTTTGACTTTTAGGGAAAACTTTAGAAAACGCATTTCCATGCATTAGAATTGATTCATTTAGCATTTATTGATATAGTTAAGTACCTTGTGGCTAGATACGGGCGAGTTGGTGGTGGAATCAAGAGGTAAAGCGGTAGTTGATCTTGAATTGTGTTCGTGACATCGAGTTAAGTGTTTGGCCTAACCTTAGCTTGAGGGAATAGGTGTTGAGTCTTATTTCCTACGTGTTTATTCCATGTCCAATGCATAGGTGAGGTGACGAGTACCTATATGTTGTGGTCAAGCATGCCCGTGAGTCAAATATGAGTAATTATATGATTTTCATTGAAGTTTACTGTGTTTATGGATTTTATATCATTTGGTAGTTATTCATTTGATGGAAATTCTCAGTTGTGAGTACTGTTGAGTAATTCTTCAGTTGAGGAATATGTTGGTAAGTTATATATCTGTGTAGGTTTGGTTATAGCTGTGTCCCTTGCCGGGACGGTATTACTCTTATTGATTGTTCCCATGCATTTAAGTTTTCTTATTGTTGTTTTTCCTGTCAATTTTTGTTTTTATGTTTATTTATGCACGAGGGGACATCCTGTACCATGTTTATGTTAATTATACACGAGGGGACATTCCGTGCCATGTTTATGTTATTTATGTACGAGGGGACATTCCGTACCATGTTCATGTTATTTATGTACGAAGGGACATTCCGTACCATGTTTATGTTATTTATGTACGAGGGGACATTCTATACCGTGTTTATGTTTATTTATGCACGAGGGGACATTCCGTGCCGTGTGATTGATATTTATGCACGAGGGGAGATTTTGTGCCGTGTTGTTGATATTTATGCATGAGGGGACATTTTGTGCCATGTTTATGTTTATTTATGCATGAGGGGACATTCCGTGTCGTGTTGATGATGTTTATGCACGAGGGGAAATTCTTTGCCGTGATTGTGATGTTTTATGCACGAGGGGACATTCTGTGCCATGTTTATGATACTTTAGCACAATGGGACATGTTGTGCTGTTTACTTTCCACTTGTTTATTTTGTGTTGTTAATTCTCGTTGTTATTTTGATATTTAAAATGTTGCTTCGTTCTGTCATTTTAGTAATTGCTACCCCTTTCCCCAGCATGTTTTCCCCGTTATTGTACTTATTCGCTTACTTCCTGTTGTTATTTTCTGTTATATTTTATGTGAACTGCAGAGCTGATATTACTTTTCGTGTCTTATCCTCGTCACTACTTCGTCGAGGTTAGGCTCGGCACTTACTCAGTACATGGGGTCGGTTGTACTGGTGCTACACCTGCACTTCTTTATATTGTGCAGATTACGATACCGGACCCAGTGGACACTGATTGATGAGGCTTCCTTCAATCCACCGGGCGACACTGAGGTAGTCATGCAGGCGTCCGCAGGCCTTGGCGTCACCTCCCATCTCTCTTCCTTTCCCGTCTTTATGTATTTTCGAGATAGTAGCACTTTGTTTATTCAGAATTTGATTTGTAGCAATCTTAGACAGTCCGTGAAACTATGACACCAGATTTTGGGAGTTGTTACTAAGGGATGTTGTAATAATATTTACTTAAGTTGTTAGATTTCATTTCTTCCGCACTTTGATTTCTAATAGTTCTTGTGTATCACTTTTAAATGCTAAATAATAAAGGAACATGTTAGAATAATAGGTAATGTTGGCTTGTCTAGCGGGTTCAACGTTAGACGCCATCATGGTCCCAACGGTGGGATTTCGGGTCGTGATAAGTTGGTATCAGAGCTCTAGGTTGCTTAGGTCTCACAATTCACGAACAAACTTGGTAGAGTTTGAGGGATCGATACGAGACGTCTGTATTTATCCCTAGAGGCTTCAAAGTTAGGAATAACTTCACATCTATTCTTCTCTGTCATGCGATTTGACTTTTAAATGCTAATTGAGTTTCTATTCCATTCTCTCGCAGATGGAGAGAACGCATGCTTCTTCATCTACCGATCAGCAAGCCGATCCTCCCGTCGCACCTCCTACGAGGGGACGAGGATGAGGCTGAGGCCGTACTAGAGGCCGAGGCAAGGGCAGGGCTCAGCCCAAAGCAGCAACCCTAGTAGAGGACCCACAGGTAGACTTTGTCCGTGAGGTTCCTGCTCAGACAGTTCCGATTGGACCAGCTCAGGTCCCTGAGGGGTTCATTGCCTCCCCAGTACTTCAGGACGCTCTGGTCCGCTTAGTAGGCCTTATGGAGAGCGTGGCTCAGGCCGGTCTACTTCCTACTGCACCAGCCGTCTCTCAGACTGGGGGAGGGGCCCAGACTCCTGCCACCTGCACACCAGAGCAGTTAGCTACTCAGTTCTAGACTCCAGCACCTCAGACAGCTGGAGTAGCTCAGCCGGGTATTGTAGCACAGGCAGTTGAGGGAGCAGCTATGTTTGCCGATGCATATTGGAGATTGGATCAGTTCGCCAAGTTATTTCCTACTACTTTCACTGGTGCACCATCAAAAGGCCCCCAGGATTTCTTAGACAGTTGCTATGAGGTTCTTCGGAACATGGGGATCGTGGAGACCAATGGGGTCGATTTTGCTACATTCCGCCTTTCTGGTACCGCCAAGACTTGGTGGAGGTATTTTTTTCTTGACCATGTCAATTGGATCTTCGCCTTTGTCTTGGGCTCAGTTCTCCGAGTTGTTCTTAGATAAGTTTCTACCAGTTACCCAGAGAGAGCATCTTCGGAGGCAGTTTGAGCGTCTCCAGCAAGGCTCTATGACAGTTACACATCATGAGACTAGGTTCATCACTTTGGCCCGATATGCTATTATGATACTCCCCACTGATCGAGAGAGAGTGGGGAGGTTTATTGAGGGACCAACTCAGCCTATTAGACTCCAGATGGCCAGAGATACATGTACTGATATTTCATTCCAAGAGGCGACCAATGTGGCCAAGCGTATTGAGATGGTCTTATCACAGGGCAGTGGTCAGGGGTCTGACAAGACACCTTGTCATTTCGGTCGATTCAGTGGTGCCTCATCTGGAGGCAGAGATTCCTTTGGCAGAGGTCATCCTCCTAGACAATTCCAGTCGGCACTTCAGGTATCCCGCAGTGCACCATCAGCTCCTATAAGTGCACCACTGCTTCAGAGCTTCCACGGTGGTTATTCTCGTCAACAGGGACAATTTCAGGGCCAGCAATCTTAGCAGCCGAGATCTTGTTTAACTTGTGGTGTTCCAGGGCACATTTCCAGGTTTTTCCCCCAAGCTTCTAGTAGTTCTCAGTATCAGGGTTCCTGTTCTGTGATTCCCGCACCAGGTGTTCCCCCACCCCCTCAGTCATCTAGGGTGGAGGTCGATGTACCAGAGGTGGAGGCCAGACAGTTATAGGTGGAGGACAGGCTATGAGAGGTAGAGGTCAGTCAGCAGTAGGTCGACCTAGGGATGTTCAGATTGGTGGGGCTCAGCCTCGATGCTATGCCATTCCCGCCAGACCTGAGGTGGAGGCCTCTGATGCAGTCATTACAGGTATGGTTTTAGTTTGTAACATAGATGCTTCGGTTTTGTTTGATACGGGGTCTACATTCTCCTATGTGTCTTCATATTTTGCTCCTTATCGTATTATGCCCCGTGATTCCCTGAGTACTCATGTATATGTATGTCTACCCCTGTGGGTGATTCTATTATGGTAGATCGAGTCTACCGTTCATTATTAGTGGTTATTGGTGGTCTGGAGACTCATGTAGATCTATTGCTTCTTGATATGGTTGATTTCGATGTCATCTTGGGGATGGATTGGTTATCTCCCTACCATGCTATTCTGGACTGTCATGCGAAGTCTGTGATCTTGGCCTTACTGGGAGTACCTCGATTGGAGTGGAAAGGAACTCCTAGTCATTCTTCCGGTAGAGTTATTTCATATATGAAGGCTTGGCGTATGGTCGAGAAGGGTTGTTTGGCCTATTTAGTGTATGTTCGTGATTCTAGTGCTGAGGTTCCTTCTATGGAGTCCGTGCCCATTGTTCGTGAGTTGAGGTATTCCCTGCTGACCTGCCGGGTATGCCACCCGACAGGGATATTGACTTTTGCATTGATTTCGCTCCGGGCACTCAGCCCATTTATACACCGCCATATTGTATGGCCCCACCAGAGCTAAAGGAGTTGAAGGATCAGTTACAGGATTTGCTAGCCAAAGGCTTTATTAGGCCTAGTGTCTCTCCTTGGGGTGCGCCAGTGTTTTTTTGTTAAGAAGAAAGATGGAATAATGAGATGTGTATTGACTACCGGCAACTGAATAAGGTTACTATCAAGAATAAGTATCCTTGCCGAGGATTGATGATTTGTTCGACCAGCTTCAGGGTGCCATAGTGTTTTCCAAGATTGACTGAGATCTGGCTACCATCAGTTGAGGATTAGGGCTTCTGATGTCCCTAAGACATCCTTTCACACTCGGTATGGGCATTATAAGTTCTTGGTGATGTCATTTGGGTTGACAAATGCCCCAGCTGCTTTTATGGATTTAATGAACCAAGTGTTCAGACCCTATTTGGATTCATTTGTTATAGTCTTCATTGATGGTATATTGATATACTCCCGCAGCCGGGAGGAGCATGAGCAGCACCTTCGAGTCGTCCTCCAAACTCTAAAGGACAGCCAGTTGTATGCCAAATTTTCAAAGTGTGAGTTCTGGTTGAGTTCGGTCGCATTTCTGGGTCATGTGGGGTTGGTAGAGGGTATTCAGGTGGATCCCAAAAAGATTTCAGCAGTCAGAGATTGGCCCAGACCCACCTCAGCTACAGAGATTCGGAGTTTCTTGGCTTAGCAGGTTTTATCTCCAGTTTGTGGAGGGCTTTTCATCTATTGCAGCCCTGATGACTAAGTTGACTCAGAAGGGTGCCCAGTTCAGATGGTCTGATGAGTGTGAGGCGAGCTTTCAGAAGCTCAAGACAGCCTTGACCACTGAATCGATGTTAGTTTTGCCCACAGGTTTAGGGACATATACCGTGTATTGTGATGCTTCACGGGTGGGACTTAGTGCAGTGTTGATGCTGGATGGCAAGGTTATAGCCTATGTTTCACGTCAGTTGAAGGTTCATGAGAAAAACTATCCATTTCTTGATTTAGAGTTAGCAGCCATTGTCCATGCATTGAAGATTTGGAGGCATTATCTGTATGGGGTGTCATGTGAGGTGTTCACAGATCATAAGAGTTTGCAGTATCTGTTCAAGCATAAAGAGTTGAGTATGAGGCAGAGGAGATGGTTAGAGATGTTGAAATATTATGACATTACCATCTTATATCATCCAGGGAAGGCCAATGTGGTGGCCGATGCTTTGAGCTGGACATCAGCCAGCATGGGTAGTCTTGCTTATATACCGGTCGGGGAGCGACCGCTAGCCCTAGATGTTCAGGCCTTAGCCAATCGATTCATGAGATTGGATGTTTCAGAGACTGGCAGTGTTTTTGGCTTATATTATGGCTCGTTCTTCATTGTTTGATCGTATTCGAGACTGTAGTGTAATAATTGTCATTTATGTGTTCTTAGAGATACGGTTCGGCACGGAGGTGCCAAGAAGGTTACAGTTGATAATGATGGAGTCTTGAGGATGCAGGGTCGTATTTGTGTGCCTGATGTTGATGGTATTCGTGAGTTGATATTGCAGGAGGCCCATAGTTCCCGGTATTCCATTCATCCGGGTGCCACAATGATGTATCAGGATTTTCGGCAGCATTATTGGTGGCGGAGGATGAAGAAAGACATTGTGGCATATGTAGCTCGGTGCTTGAACTGTCAGCAGGTTAAGTACGAGCACCATAGACCCGGTGGTTTGATGCATCAGATTGAGCTTCCCGAGTGGAAGTGGGAGCGTAATACCATGGATTTCATAGTTGGGCTCCCACGGACTCAGAGGATGTTGGATGCGATGTGGGTCATTGTGGATAAGCTGACCAAGTCAGCACACATCATTCCTGTATCAGTGTCGTATTCTTCGGAGAAGTTGGCAAAGATCTACATCAGAGAGATTGTTCGCCTGCATGGTGTGCCCGTGTCTATTATTTCTGACCGAGGTACTTTGTTTTCCTCCCATTTCTGGAGAGTATTTCAGCGTGAGTTGGGCACACGGGTTGAGTTGAGAACAACATTTCACCCTCAGACGGGCGGACAGTCCGAGCGTACTATTCAGATCTTGGAGGATATGTTGTGGGCATGTGTCATTGACTTTGGAGGTTCATGGGACCAGTGTTTGCCCTTAGCTGAGTTTTCCTACAACAACAACTATCAATCGAGCATTCAAATGGCTCCTTACGAGGCATTGTATGGTAGGCAGTGTCGGTCACCAGTTGGGTGGTTCGAGCCGGGAGAGGCTAGATTGTTGGGTTCAGATTTAGTCAAGGATGCCTTGGACAAGGTGAATATCATTCGGGATAGACTTCGTACAGCTCAGTCCAGGAAAAAGAGTTATGCAGACCGCAGAGTTCGTGATTTGGCATTCATGGTTGGAGACCGGATATTGCTTCGGGTGTCGCCCATGAAGGGCGTGATGAGGTTCGGGAAGAAGGGAAAGTTGAGTCCTAGGTACATTGGTCCCTTTGAGATTCTTGATAAGGTAGGAGAGGTGGCCTACAGACTTGCCTTGCCACCGAGTTTATCAGTCGTGCATCTGGTGTTTCATGTATCTATGCTTCGGAAGTATATTGCTGATCCCTCTCATGTACTTGACTTCAGCAGTGTCCAATTGCACAAGGATTTGACTTAAGAGGAGGAGCCGGTAGCCATATTAGGCCGGCAAGTTCGTCAGTTGAGATCGAAGAGTTATCTTTCGGTCCATGTTCAATGGAGAGGTTAGCCTGTTGAGGTAGCTACCAGGGAGTCCGAGTCCGATGTGCGGAGCCGATATCCCCATATTTTCCCCGATTCAGGAACCTTTCTATGTCTTTTCGAGGACGAACGTTTGTTTTAAAGGTGGAGATTGGGATGACCTAAAAGGTCATCCCGTGTATTTTTAGCTAAATCTGTGTTCCGAGGCCATGAAAGCCTCCTTCTATCTCACCTCGATTTACGTGTGCAGCCCGGCCGTGTAGCCGGGAAGCTGTTATGTGGAAAATTGATAAAAACAATAATTTTGTGTTGAAATTTGAGTGGAGTTGACTTTGGTCAACATTTTTGGTAAACGGACCCGGACCCGTGATTTGACGGTCCCGGAGGATCCGTAGGAAAATATGGGACTTGGGCGTATGCCCGGAATCGAATTGCGAGGTCTCAAGTCCGAGAAATGAATTTTTAAAGAAAATTATTTTCAGAAAAATATAAAAGCTTTTGAAAGTGAAATGTTATGTGAAACCTGTGGTATCGGGCCCATATTATGGTTCCGGAGCCCGGTATAGGTTCGATATGATTTATATGTGTTGTCTGTAAAGTTTGGCAAGAAGCGGACTTTGTTTGACGTGGTTTGGATAAACAATGCAAAAAAATTGATGTTCAAAGAAGTTTGAGAAAATTTCATTGATTTTGAGGTTTAATTCAATGTGCGGTACGCAGTCGCCTTTGTGCGGTCCGCGGAGGGCCTTCGCGGCCGCGATCGATCTTGTGCGGTCCGCGGAAAGGCCTTCGCGGCCGCGGTCATCTTTGTGCGGTCCGCGGAAGGGCCTTCGTGGCCGCAGTTGTTTTTGTGCGGTCCGCGGTGGGGGCCTAAAGGGGTATATTTAAACGGGATTTTAAGTTATTTTTCATTTTTCAGAACCCTAAAAACATAAGAGGCGATTTTCCAAACACACTTTGTTCTCCAAAACATTAGTGTCATGACCCAATTCCATAAGGTCGTGATGGCGCCGGACACCACTGTCAGGCAAGCCAAACCTTAATTAGTTGAAATAAATTCATGTTTTAACATTTTCGAAATCGTTACGTTTCACTTTAATACAGAATAACTAGATAGAAATCCATTAAGTAAAAGCAACAATCTATTTTTCCAATTAAATGAAAATACAACCCAAAACCTGGTGTCACAAGTAGGGCTGTTCATTTGGATCGGATATCCGAAATCCGAACCGATCCATTCAATTTCGGATTTTGGATTTCGGATTGGACCGGATTTCGGATTGTGTTTATAAAAATTTCGGATTTCGGATCGGATTCGGATTGGTATATTTTAATCCGATCCGATCCGAAATCCGAAATTATTAGGCAATGTATAAATACTACACTTTAATTTCGGATAGTCAGTATTTTCTTTACATCTTCTTCCAAGTTATTACCTTTACAATTGCTAGAGTTAGCTATATTGGCACCATAGTACTCTCATAATTGTATAAACATGAATTTTTCTTAATGCATTGCCTCTTTTACAAAGAAAATATACATATTAGTTTGCAACATTGAGGCATTTGCGATCCGAAATCCGATCCGATCCAAACTTTAAAATCCGAATCCGATCCGATATAATTCGGATCGGATTCGGATTGCATTTTCTAGAATCCGAAATCCGAAATCCGAATCCGAAATGTGCTAAATCCGATCCAATCCGATCCGTGCACAGCCCTAGTCACAAGTACATGAGCAACTTCTAAGGATTTATACAATTATTACAAAGCTTGTCCGAAATACAAGTTGGATAAGGGATGAAATAAAATGAATACAATACGGGGGAGACTCTGTCAGCTGCGGATCGCCTCTGGATGATGCAACTCGTCTAAGTCTCCAAGTCATCCATATTGCTATGAAGGTACCTGTGCAACAAAAATGCATAGCAAGTGTAGTATGAGTACGAAAACAACGTGTACTCAGTAAGTATCCCGCCTAACCTCAGAGAGGTAGTGACGAGAGGTCGATTTGACACTTGCTAGGGGTCAACACAATATAATATATGAAGGATATCAACATGGTTATGAAGATCGAGTAACAAATAATCACAGGGGAGATCAATTATTTCCAAAATTTATAAATTCCTCGGGATCCGTCGTTTCATTTAACAATTTACGCCCTTAGGACCATTTAACAATTCAAGTCACAACTGGTATATAATACGTACATGTCATGCGTAGGAAATGTCAAGGGTCGTTCAGCCCGAACCAACAATAAAAGTAAATTGTGCACTGCCGAGGGTCGAACGACCCGAACCGTAAGTGCATCTTTGCCATAAAATAACCATATCTATGCACTGCCGAGGGTCGAACGGCCCGAACCATAAGTGCATCTTTTAATCCGCCGTGGCATACGACCCGCTCCTATGAGAGTGGGGGAAATCACACTCCGCTCGCGGAATGTAAATTGCGAAGCGGTCACATGCACATACATCATTTTCTTTAAATTACTTTCAATGAACAATTCCTTTGAATTACCAATTTCCATAAATCTCAGGGAGACAATACTACATATAACATGAATTCATAACATATAATTCATCACGAGGAAGAACACAAGGCATGATGTGGGTCCTAGACTACCCGGACATGGCATAACAATAGCTACCCACAGACTCCCGTCACCTCGTGCGTATGTAGCCCCCGCAAATAATAGCATATATTCATTTAGTTCACCTATGTGTACAATTCCCCCTCACAAAGTTAGAAAGGAGACTTACCTCGCTCCGAAATTTCATAAGCGGATTCCAAGACCTTCCGATGACTCAAATCGTTGCACAACGCTCCGAAACTAGCCAAATAACGGCAAACTAATGAAAATATACTCTAATACTTGTTAACAATTCAAATTATATAAATTCCCAACTCTACTCGAAAAGTTGACCAATTTTCCCTCGGGCCCACGTGCCCAGATTTCGAAATGTTTCGAAGATAATGATTACCCATGACTTTACTAGCTCAAATATATAATTTACTCTTACTTTCATGCTCAATTTCGTGGTCAAAATCTAAAATACCAATCTCTAGGTCTTCTACAAAACCCCCACAATTTCAACTAATTTCCACTAATTTTCATGTTCTAATCCATATATACACATGTATTTAACTCAAAATTGTGAAGAAAACACTTACCATATTTCATATAGTGAAAATCGCCTCAAAAATCGCTTCAGTCCGAGCTCCATAGCTCCAAATATGCTAAAAATGGCCGAAACCTCGATATATAATTTCTGCCCAGGTATTTACTCATCGCGATCGCGGAAAATGCTTCGCGATTGCGAAGTACAAAAATTTCCAGCCCAAAATTTGCTCTTCGCGGTCGCGAAGAACAAATGCCCAGTTCATCCGGACAGCCTCTAGTAGAATGGTCATAACGTTTTGCACAAAACTCCAAATGACAAATGGTTTAATGTTCTGAAAATTATACTTCAAGATCTACAACTTTCATGTGTTGATCATCTCCCATTTCCTTATATATTTCGAGATATAAGCTGCCAAAGTCTTCCCTGTGCAACACAAATTTCTTCTTCATCTTCCCGAACATCCTGTAGTCTAACAGCCATATCGTTTTGTACACAAATCCAAATGCTAAACGCTTTAATTTTCTAGAAACTAGACACAAAGGTATACAACTTTTATTTTTACACAATCGCAAAATTCTTTATAGATTGTGAGATATGAGCCTCTGAAGTGGAGTCAGTGCAGAAGAACATTTCCTCTACGCGATCGCGAAAGGCTTTCCGCGATCGCGATTCACTGGCCCATTTCTCTCATTTTACTAATCGCGATCGCGTAGGACACTGCTGTAGCCAAACATCAGCAGCTATAAATGGCCTAGAAATGGTCCGAAACCACCCCGAAACTCACCCGAGCCCCTCGGGACCCCGTCCGAACGTGCCAACAAGTCTGAAAATATATCACGGACTTAGTCGAGTCCTCAAATCACATCAAACAACGTTGAAATCATGAATCGCACCCCAATTCAAGCTTAATAAACTTTAGAACTTGAAACTTCTACATTCGATGTCGAAACCTACCCATTGACCTCAAATTTTGCACAGAAGTCACATTCGACATTACGGATCTGCTCCAACTTCGGAATCGCATTCCGACCCCGATATCAAAACTTGCACTTCCGGTCGGATTTCTCAAAAACCTACGAATTTCTATCTTTAGCCAAATGACTTCAAAATAACCTACGGACACCCGAATTCACTTTCGATCGTGCTCCCAACTCCAGAATCACCATACGAAGCTATTCCCAGGCTCGGATTCCCAAACGGACATCAATCTCACTGAAATGCCTTCCAACCCAAATTTATGAAATTCTTCTAAAATGCTATCTTCCATAATATGCGCCAAAACGCTCCCGGGTTATCCGACTCGCGATCTGAACATACGCCCAAGTCCGAAATCATCAAACGAACCTGCTGGAACCTTCAAATCCCGATTCGGAGGTTGTTTACTCCAAATCCCAATCTTAGCCGATTCTTCCAACTTAAGGATTCTGAAATGAAAATTTTCCTTTCAATTTAATTTCGAACTTCCTGAATTTCAACTCTGACCATATGCACAAGTCATAATACCTGAAATGAAGTTGTTCATGACTTCCAACCGCTGAACGACGCGCTGGAGCACAAAATGACTGGTCGGATCGTTACATTCTCCCCCACTTAAATAGATGTTCATCCTCGAACGTGCCAAGAACTTCTCTTGAGTTATCTGAAATCACTGTTTAACACCTTGTGCACCTGCCTGTGCTGCCACAATCCAGTTGAGCACATTAGCTTGATCAAATATGAAGATTTCTTCTTTTATCCTTACGATAAGCAAGGAACCCAGTTCCAACACCTAAAATTCTCTGCCAGGCCTGTTTCCAATATATGAACACCATATCAATAACCACACGAGGTACCAGAACACGACTGTGTACCTTTGCTGAATTAGCACCATGCACCGCATAATTCACCATCTAACCACAATGACATTCCCTAAATCTTAATAGCCAAAATTCTACGAGTTTGATGCTCCCAATGCACCTTATGATATATACATCCCGCTATAATGTTGACGATACCACCACAACGGAGGAGATGCGTAGAAATTTCTAACCAATTGCAGAGTTAACCAAACATTGAATCTTTCCCCTTAACTAAAATCATCATCTCATTACGAACCAAATAATGGTAATTGTCCTGTAATATACTCCACATAATCTTATCGCACCGATCCCTGATCCATAAATCTCGTCTCATCCAGTATGAACTGCTCAGTCAACAAATCACTCCCAGACATGACCATCAGTCTCACGCGATGCCATAATGCGCCAATAGACCACAACTCGAACATGATACATAAGGAAATGACTCAGGAAGGGACTACTCGACTCACACAACTAATATGAACTTTCCTCAGAAAATAGGAAGTAAAACACAAGAATAATAATTATAGGGAACTGTACCCAAAACCACACTGTTGCGGCGTGCAACCCGATCCAAATAACATACCAGTGACGGCGTGCCACTCGTTCCCATCATAAAATTCACATAAGGAGATACACACCGAGTTGGATTGCTCATTATTACAAATTACTGAATATCGGTCACAAG
>ML244252.1:0-28613 GCA_005239495.1 Nicotiana undulata
TGTATTGATGTTAGTAGCTCATGACTGCGTGACTCCAGATCCTAGGGTGATTGTTGGAGTTTAATTCTTTGTTAGACTGTTTAAATGATTAGAAATGTCAGTATTTCTATGAATTGAGCCAATGATGAGTAAATTTCTCTAGTAAATGAATTGAGTATTGTTGTAACGGTTGGCTAGCCTGGTTCCACGACAGGCGCCATCACAACCCGAAAACGGGTCGTGACACACAGACACCTGAACCTAAGGAGAGTAATACTTAACAAAACATGGTGCATATAGCTGAGAAACAAGATGATAAAGGTAAAGCATTGCAAAGTCCTGAACTTAACATCATCGACTTCCCTCCTTTGTCTCCCATCCCAGTGAGAAATAGGTTTGAGGAAGTATCTATGAGTAGATATGAAGTACATATTCCACCCGGTTATAGAGGTGGAAGTAGCAATCAACAGTAATGAATTGGTTGTTCTGGAATATAAGGGGTGTAAATAAAAGGTATAAGCAGAAGTAGGTTAGGGAGCATATTAGGAGCAACAAAACAAAAGTTAGTATGTCTTGTAGAACTAAAGTGAAGGAAGGGAATGCTCAAAGGATTTCAAAAGCTATTGTTCCTGGATGGAATGTTCTAACAAATTATAAGGATGCTATAAATTGAATGATTTGGTTGTTATGGGATACTAATCATCATTATGTTATATTGATTATGCCTGGATCTGGCTTATGTTAGCTCTTGGGCTGTAGGAGCCCCTCTGTAGTCTGTAACACACACCCAGTAAGCGCAATGATATTGAGGGATGGATCTTCCCTGGACATGGATCTTGTCCAAAGTGTTTATATTGGAGATGGATCTTCTCCACGAGGCTGGATTGTCTTGTTCCTCGGTACTGAGCGAGTGATGTCAGTGATGTGAATACGTATTCTGGGATGGATCTTCCCTGGCCGTTGAGACATATACAGTACTGAGTGGTCGTGAGGTGTATCATTTCCTGGAGATGGATCTTCTCCATGGGGCTGGATCGGCCTTCCGCAGTACTGAGTGACTTCTGTCTGATGTGTATATATTCTAGGATGGATCTTCCCTGGGCCATGCGAGCCATATACAGTACTGAGTGGACGAGTATTTGAGAGTGGGAGTTATTGTGCATTTCATACTGTTGATGCATTGGCATGTAGAGTACATTGAGTTATATATGTTTAACTGTTCAAAAATGTACTTGTCTTATCACCTTGAGTTGTCTAGTTAACTGAAAGCATGCCTAAATTTATGTACATTTGTTATGATATAAATGTGCAGGTTTAGTCCGTCACTACCTCTCAGCCCACAGTTTGGGCTTGATACTTACTGAGTTGGTGTACTCACGTTACCCTTGCACCTTGTGTACAGATTCAGGTATCCCTGGCCATGGTAGTGCCAGTTGATCATTTTGGTTGCAGATCATTTTCGGAGAGGACGGGATAGCTGCTTGGCGATCGCAGACCCGCCTATCTCCTTCCCTATCTTCCTTGTGTATTTTTATTAATTATTTCCAAACAAAGTTGTCTTGTTAAATTTTAGGAACAGTTGTAGTATTGGCTCATGACTTAGTGACATCAGAGTTTTGGGGATTTCTCCTTTACAGTATGTCGAAGTTGATTTTATCTTTTATTTTGGTCTCTCTGATGGAAAAATGTCAATGTTTAAATATTTTTAATGATAGAAAACGAGTTGGTTAAGAGTGTAGGCTTTCCTAGTTCCACGATAGGCGCCATCATGACCGGTGGTTTTTTGGGTCGTGACAGGAGGACCAGGCCTGGGGAGAAGTCTGAGTACCCCATGAGCTGCTAGTGCTTCGGCCTTTGGCCTACCAGTGAGTTTCTTTTACCCTCTTGTATTTATTGGTGTGCATTGGGGACAATGCACAATTTTAAGTGTGGGGTGAGGAGATTGTCTGGATGACTTTATATGCTACTTTAGTTGTGTTAGTTTAATTGAATAATGTCTTTTTTTAAATATAAAAAAATTGGAATTTCCCCGACGATGGATCTACTAGACAATTTTCTTGAGGGATTAAAGTCGAAATAAGAAAAATAAACAAAAAAAAGGATAAAAATATTTTCTTTTGTTGGTAGTGTATCAATTCCCCCTTGGTTTTTCTTTGGGCCGCGGTTATTTTCCAAGGATTTCATTTGAACCGGGTGTAGTTAGTTTAATTTTTTTTAGAAGTAGGAACCCGTGGGCTATGGGCTGAAATGAAAACAAGGTCTCTTAATTTCGTTATGCCTTGAGAATAGCGAGTGCTTTAGTGTGACGCTTAGGCCCAGTTGTTGTATTCAGTGCATTGCATCTGATGTCTAGAACTTGCTCCGTGTGTTTGCAAAGCGAAATAGTAGTTTTGTTAAGTCTTAGAAGTGATATAGGCGTTTCTTTGTTGAGCCATATATGTATATTTATCCGCCTAATAATTATATATCGTAGTTAACCCCTTTGAGCCTGTAATCCTGTTTCTTTGGCAACCACATTACAAGCCTTACCCATTTGTTTCAATTAACCATCTATTTGAACCTTTTAACCTCTCATGAACACTTGAATTGTTATGAACTTTGTAAAAGTTAAAGTGTGGGGTGGTTGGTTTGGCTTTTGAGTGGAACTATGAAATAATGAGAAAGGTGCACTATTTTGAAAAAGTAAGAGCCAAATTGAATTTAGAAAGAAAGAAAAGGAAAAAATAATTGTATTGCTGTGAAAAAAATATTCCTTGATAAGTGGTGACGCTTGATGTAATTGTGCTTAAAGAAGTATGGAGTTAATATATATTGATGTGAAGGTTGAGTTATGGTTTCACATAAGTGTGGGGTTTTAAATGTTAAAGTGTATGTATTAAAGTTCTTAGGGAGGTGTAGTCACACTTACATCTAAATGTATTGTATCCGTCTCGCAGCCTACATTACAACCAAATAAAGTCCTACTCGATCCAAGAATGAATGGGCTCGATTAGTAGAGTAGTACACTACGGGCAATCCTATGGTGCATCTTTTGTGGCATATTAATGTTATTTCTGAGAGTTAGTGAATACTCTCTATCTTGAGTTCCTAAGTGTTCTTAAATTTTATTGTGTGGAACTACTCTCTTTTGTTGTGTGAGGGCACTTGATTCATGAAGAAAATGTAATGTCATTGACCTCTATGTTAGAGTAAGTGGGTGAGTTGTGAATAATGCGTGGTACTTGTGATTCAAATTTTGAGGTGAAGATATTACGCTTTTGTGCTTAATCTATTTTAAATTTTGTTGGTGTGATGAGTTAGGAGAATTGTTTAAAAAGTTCATGTCTATATAAAGTGTAGTTGATGATAGGATACGATTACGTATTTTTGTCGCTTATTACACTCTAATTTACCGTACTTTAATTGAGTTTGAGCTTTAATCGCTAGTGTTTTGCACTAATTGTGTGTTTTATGCCTTGTAGAAGTGATTTCGTTCTATGTAGATGTATGGAATGAATTCAAGTTATTATAGAGCTTTTAAGTCTGAGTAAAAGCCCAAGGATTAATTTGGGATCTTGTTCTGGGATCAACGGATGATAGGGCAACGAAACGAAGAATCGAGCAGGCATATTGCGCATTGTCTAGTAAATTACACATAACTTTTCGCTCAGAACTTCGTATGGGCTCCACAATATTATTTTGAAAAGCTAATTCAAAGGGCTACAACTTGCATGTTTTACCTTTTTTCAAATTCCCAACAGAACAGGGTGAAAAGTGTGTGGTTGCGCACTGACCGCGCTTATGGGGCAGAATATGCGAAAAGTGCGCGGCCGCGCAAGTCCTGTCCGGGAAAAGTGTCCTTTTTTGCGTAAGAGAAGGTATAATTGTTTGGTCCCGACCCTACTTGGTATGTATACATGGAAAAACGGTATTCTGAGGACTTTTGACACACTTTGGACCTAAGGAAGCAAGAATACAGTAGGAGCAACGCGGAGAATTCTTCTACAAGTTTTTAACTTCCTTTTTCCTATCTAGGGTTTTGATGGAACCTATTGGAGGATGATTTTCCTATTACGTTAATATAGATTTGTTGTAGCTTTTTCTCTATTTGTTCAAATATGTTTATATTGTGGTTGGCTGAAGAATTCTCAATCGACTATGCTTATTTAGTGTGTATTACTCGAAAGAGAGTGCATATTTAGGTAGTTGTTGAACACATCACTCCTAACGTATATGAGGGATCAATACGAAGGGTTTAAATGTGGGATTAGGAATAACGAAACCTTGGTGGGATCCGAGTGAGCCGTAACTTAGTGCCAACTAGCGTAATTCCACTACTGGAAAAATAGCATATGGCAACGCATGTAAACCGTTGCAATAGACATGTAAACCGTAACCATTGATCTATTGCAACGGTTTATTAACCGTTCCACCAGGTCGCGTGCCAAAAGCTCTGAAGCAACGGTTTGGGTAACGGTTGTATTAATCGTTCCTATAGGATGTCTATCGTAACAATTATTCTTTTTTCTGATGTAATGATTATATTTCCTCTATTGCAACGGTTTAAAACCGTTACCATTAGGTCTAACAACACTTTTATAAGCTATTGCAACGGCTATTTAAATATATCGCAACGGTTTTCTAATGCTACTGTTACGGTTTTTTCATATTGCAACGGTTACTTACAATAGGTTTGATTTACCTAGTGGGACGGTTAATAGATCCTATAGCAACGAATTGCGTGACCTATGAATATATACACACACCTTTGCTGTACAATTATAAATTTTAATACACAAAAATTTATATAAGTCACATATACAATATTTTACTCATAAACTTTTACAATCCAAAATAATTGTCAAACAAACTAGTAATTAATATCCATCAAAGCAAAATGTTCAAACATATCCAAGTTGTAAGACATTTAAAATTTCAGCAATAATCGAAAAATCTTCTTAAGTTAGGCCTAAATCGCTGATGTCTCCATCTTCCCTTTCACCATTTTCTCCACCTACAAAAAAGAAAAATCAAGTCATTACCTTCAAGCGCTAGTTTACAATTCAAGCAAGCATGAACGAAAAAGCAAGCAATTCAATTTTAAGATTTTGAGAAGGGGAAACTCTTCAAACTAAAGCAGCAGTAGGACTACAGAACATAACATTTATGTGTTTGATAAAAGCATTGACCATATCAAAGACTTTTGAAAAGCAAAGATCTGCGGAACTGACAGATCAACTTCCTTGCCAAACTCACTTATCAAAGGAAAAAGAAAAAAAAGCTTCCTTAGCAATCTCGAAATGTCAGACGCATAATTTGTTAAAAACAGGTCGTCAGAATATTCCTTTGCAAGTTCATAGAACCTACAGCTATGATCTTGATGTGCAGAAATACCCGTGCAATGGCCTGAGCATAAAAAAGATATGTCTTCTTTACATAAATAGTACAACAATAAATGGAGGTCAAATTATCATACCATTCCTCAATACTCTCAATATCGGTGTCATCAATGATCTTGGCTAGTTGTTCTTGACACATTATCAACTATTGTTTCGTACTGTTTCAGGATAGCTTGCCAAAATCACTTATCAAAGGAAAAAGAAAAAAAATGCTTCTTTAGCAATCTCCGAAATGTCATTGAGGTGTGGCATTTTCTTGCTCGGGATAAAAAGGTTAGTATATTACATGCCAATTCTTGCTTCTAAAGCATAAAAAGCTCATTAAATTTTGGATGCATGTCCATTTAGCAAATGCAGTATATCTTCAGTTATAGAGTATTTATGGTGTGTATATGTATATATAGCTAACACAAGAACCTTCCTAACAAAACCCAAGTAACAGAGTGCCTTGAAGTTGTTACAATCTTCAAGTCTTAGGTTGTCTTTTCTTTTTCCACTTATGGTTTGCAATTTAGGTAGATTATCTTTGTAATCAATGAGATTACTGTTTAAGTTTGCCTTTTTAGTTGCAGCTGTTATAAGTTTGGTTGTGAAATTTTGCATCTCAGATCACTCTATTGCGAACAAGAAGATAAACAAATTGTGAACAGAGAAAGAGAGCTGTGGTAGAAGAAGTAACAGGAGGAGAAGAAGAAGAAGAAAGAAAAGAAAAGGTGTAACATTTGGAGTAAGTACTAACCTCGATTGTTACTACCAGTAGAGAGGCGATTTATTAGTTGAATAGCATTTTGTTGAGAAGATGAAGCTTCTCTAGGTGAACGAGCACTAAAATTCAGCATGTTAGGATCAATGTGTAATCCTGGATTCAAATGTCGAAGTTGTGAAACGACATTAAGTGTAATTTGTTGTTCCCAAGCATCCTTGTGTACATACAAATATGCATATTCCACCACCAACGATATATCTAGGGAAAGAAGGTAACTAATACAACAGAAGCACACTCAAAAAGCAGAAGCAAAAAAAAACTATTTGGTGCAAATACTATGTGGAACAAGTGTTTTCTTTAATATTCCGTCCCAAGGGCGAGAATAACACCAATAGAAAAATCGAAAACACTTTGAGATAAGAGTAAAGAAGGCATCGAAGAAATCCGTACTTTTAAATTTTAACCAATGAAGAAAAGAATTAATCAAACCTCAAAGAATTAACCAATGCCAGGTGAGGAGGGAAAAAGATACATTGACACATATCTCGCTGGAGTGTTTCCATGAAATTCGATTTTGGCCTTTTAATTAGCTGGAGAAATACAAATCAGACTTTGCATTAGAATAAAGCTACAGTTCTCTACTGTCAACTGAAAAGACTAGAGAAATACTTGACACGTTATCCCAAACAAGGAAATCTCAGAAGTTATACAAGTTGAGGTTTGGGTTCAGAAAATTATGCATACAGTTTTTAATATGCGGAGAAACATTCCAATAATTAGGAAGCATACCCGGCATCACTATTCTAGAGCTAATGCATCCATCGTTCTTTCATAAGTGAACATACATCGAACTTGCTAAAGTGGTTTCAACTACCACTGATATTATAATCAAAAGTTGAGCATTGATGGTGATTTGTCTAAGTCGAATTTTAAAGCAAAACAGTGAAAATGCATCCTTGAGTCAGTTGTGCAACGATGACTTTGCCAAAGTGTCAATTACTTTTTTATTCTAAAAGCCCCGAACTGGAAAACAGACCTATCTTGTCTGATAAAATGCAACCTCACAACAACGTAAACAACTAAAAAATCCACAAGAACTGTGCAAGAATATCAATTCAACAAACCTTTGCAACCCGGTAATTGTTATATATCTCAAGAGCATATTGGCTGCATTGTTGTGGATCCTTTTGATCAGAATCAATGTCTATGAAGTCCAACTTTGTTGATGTCGATGGTGCTGCATCACGAACTGCTTTCTTAATTGTTCCCATTAAAAAGTTCAATTATTTTAGTATGCAAAAGGAGAATAATTAACAGACCAACATGGTTGCAATTACATGGAAGCACAGGAAACTAGTAGATATAAATCCTTTCTCCAGAGAAAAATGTCAAAAGAAAGAAAGCGTGATGGAGAACTCCTGTTATTAGATTTAACTTAGAGACATATTCACTTCGTACTCAGGAATAAAGTACGAAGATAAATGTTACTACAGAGAAATCATTTGTTATTTTCATCTTTCTTTATGTTCCTGTATAGTTAATACAACCACAAGTTATCAAAAGTTGTATTGTTTCAGTGAACCAAATTAAAAGGAAATTAACCTTGTCTCCAAAAACTTTTGATTTCTGTTGGATTTCCTTGTTGTTGTTCATGCAGCTTTCTATCTAAGCAACTTCGATATATGCTACTCCCTGAATTTAGTCAAATCAGGTGATATTCATAATTGGCTCAAATAGTACTTCTCATATTAGAAAGACATTTTCGCAACCTACTTGGTGGAAACTTGGCTGGAAATTAATGGACCTCAGCGTCGACTGAAGTGGTCACTTTAGACACATTCGGAGAATTGTTTCCAACTCGCATGATCTTCTGAAAATTATATAATAAACTAAATCAGATAATAAGAGAGATAAAATGAACCAGCAAGAAAGCATACACAATATGACCAAAGCTTTATAGAGATGAAATAGAAGCACATAAAAGACATGAATAATTCACCTTAGTATTCTCTATATGCATATTCCAGATCAGTTCAAAACTCTTTTTGATATTTAAGGACTCTACAACAGTCAAACTATGGAACTTGTTTCACCTAGTGTCAATGACAATGTAGATAATAAAAGTTAAACAGAAGAACTACTAACTAGGACTTTGGCAGCATTGAGGCAGTCTCCATTTGATCTCTTGCAACATATATTTGTGACATCCTTAAGCACTGCCCGGCATTTCTTCTCGACAAGTGGAGCATTCTTCTTCCTCTTCCTGAGGACTGCTGTGTTAGAATTTATCTGCAGACAACGTTTCTGACCCCGTGGCTTTGGCAGTTCTGCCAGCATAGCGTGGATTTTTCAGGAGCAGCAGCGCAAGATCTTGTAATTCGAACCATGGACTCATTTTCAGCAGAGATTACTGAATGTTCTCTCTTCATAGTAGGTGGAGGCATGGGAATAGGCTAGTCAATTTTCTCTTAAGTTGAACTGATCGCTCATTTGCCTTGTTCTGCAATCTTGAACAAGGTATTACTAACAACAAAACCTCATTTCACACGCTTTCACTTTATTAAATTCCTGAAATATTTTGCCTTTCGATACAGATGAATTTTCCAGTGTTGTTAAGGAAATCCCTTTATTCAAGGTTATGGTACAAGCTGGATACATTATTCTCCCTGCCAAAGGGAGACGTTTCTACATACATATACCTTTGTACAAATATGCACAGACATTTTAACAGTTGAAAAACTGATCATTTAAATTGCTGGATAATTCTTTCCCTAGTTATATTCTTTACTTTTAACTAGTTTATCATCATCTGATGGTGCATGTTTGGTGTCTTCTTAACTCGGTTGTAACCTATCTTGCATTTTTCAACCTACTATGTCGAGATTGCCGGTCTCAATTATTGGATAAGTAGTCACTATAATGGTTTCCAGGTATTTATCTTGTACACGCATTATCATCATGAATGGAATTCTCTAAGCATTAAATACAATTTACTAAACATCTTTCCTTCCGTCGCACAAACTGGCCAAGTTCCATGTGCATCAATTCTCATTACTTAAAACTTAAACTTCAAGATAAGAAAAGAAAGTCCCAATGAGAATGTTACATGTCTCATCATTTACTTGATTTCTACATCTGAGTGAAATTATCAGCACAATATTCCCTCAAAAAAGGATCACAGCACAACAAAAATGGTGTATTTCCAATCAATAACACTACATCGCTCAAATACCCCAAAAATAAATTAAAATTAATTAATCTAGTGCAAAGGAACTTACATTGATATTTATTACACAGCTACCAGCGACGAATTTTTCTTCAGCAAGGAATGAAATCTGCGAATTAGGGCTCAACTGTTGAGAAATTGCAAAACCAGTAAAAGAAGAGCATGCGAAATAAATCAGAAATTTATGAGAATAGAGCAAAAACCTAGAATTAGGGATATGTGAGAACTTGACGTGTTAGCGAAGCTTAATCGGAAAAAAAACTAAACTTATTGGATGATTCCAATTGTTTGAAGGAGGTGGTTGTTTATGGTGTGAATTAGGGCTCAACTATTGAGAATTGTTTGCTCAGATTTGGTGGGTTTAACAGAGGTTGGCAGAGGGAATATCGCCGGCGATGTGTCACCGGCGTGTGACTGTCAGCAGCGTGGGTGAGGTTTAGTAGAGAGAAAGGGCGTGGTTTGTCTTTGGCAGAAAGATTGGGCGTGAGGTTTGAGAGAGATGCTTAATACAGAGTATTTGGCTTTCTATTTTTATTTAATTATAGTAGTACTATTATACAAAAAATACAAGTAAAAAAAATAGAATGTAAATAATATAGGGTTTTGGCGGGTTTCACGAAAATTCAGGAGGGAAAACAATTAAGAGGGATTAATAACCGTTCCTAATGATTTTTTTCCCAGATCCGTTGCAATAGATCCATCTATAGGAACGGTTAAAAGAAACGTTGCAATAAAAATAGCTACTGGAACGGTTTCCATGCAAGTGCAACAGTTTTTTGATTAAAGTGTGCCGAATGTACCTATGCCTTATTGGAACGGTTTCCATGCAAGTGCAAGAGTTCTATAGCAACGGTTTATGAACCGTTGTAAAACATCCATTGCCATAGGTTGATTTGTATGTATTGTTCGGAAGAATATGTTTAGTAAATTGTGGTAGTTACTTGGGAGAGAATTATGACACTCAGAAAGTCCATGATCGGTAGAGAAAACTTAGGAACATTTATAGGAAACGTAGCGGAAAGGATTCCGACAATAGGGGAAATCAGAACTCTAGACCTCCTTAATCTTGTCTCCAATTCTTATCCTTGTTAATTGATAGTTTTACTGCTTTCTAGTATTTTGTTAGTTAATTAGATAAAATATAAACATTATAATCTTTATAATTAGGAAATTGTTTGGACTTGTGTTTCTTAGCGATATTGAACAAACTGTAGTTGAGCCTTATTTCTTTGTGAGATTTGATTCCAGACTTGTAAACTGGATTATATCTGCAATAACCGCTTAATTATTTTTATAAGGCATAGTTGTGTGTGATCATTGATATATATGGTTATAGCAATTACTTGTGAAAAAAATAAAGAAAAAGCTTGCATGCAGACCATTTAATTCCGAAACAGCAACGTGGCAGTCATTAGGCGAATCTGTTGGGTTAGTTATTTTGAAACAATAAAAGAAAATGACAACTATTAATTAAAATTTCGATTGACGGTCATTAAAAAGTCGAAACTGTGAATTTGAAAGTCATATTTTATGAAATTATTATTTGTTTGAATTGAGTATTATTGCAATTTATTGGTAATGTCTGTTAGAGCTTATATCTTAATTTGCAGAGAATATGATAAAGATTCGAGTTGGTTTTGATGGGAATTTCTGATTTAAACTCGAAAAAGAAGACTTAAAATATATCAATATATTTTATATGTCGGCATACAAAATATATATAACTAACATAATTGTATACAAGTCATATATAAGTTGTATGTAAAGTCTTTGATCGGATTCGCTATAACAAGAAAATGGGTATCAAATTGTATATAAATTGTAAGCTTTTTACTAATATGTCAGTGAGGTACAGAATTATTTAGGTAGTAGTGAGAATGTGATGGAACTTGGAACATGTTTGCTAATCCAAATTGCCTAAACAATTCACATGGGACATCAAATGGAGCTGGTTTGAAACTCTATGGTGCTAATTAATGCTGTAATGGAGGTTAGAGTGGATTAGTTTCAGTTGATTCATAGGATTGCAATTGAGCTCGCATAAAATAATAAACTTATTTTCTCAAATGAGTCATTACAAGTGGCATGAGAGCTTGTTCCTAGTAGGCATGGCAGAAGGCACAAGGTGTCGACAGTTAAAAAGGATTGAAGATTTGATGGCATGCATGGTTATTAATCACAAGTCCCACTATATAACTAAAGAAACTGAATGCTATTATTGGTGCAGCAGAAGAATTAATATTGCAGTATGGAGGTCAAACAGGAAGAAGGAGCAGCAGCAATTAGCTTAGATGCTCCGACAGGTACTCTAGATGGATTGTATAGAATAAGCTATTTGATGCAATAGAAAATGTAATGTCTGAAAATTATAATTGAAATTTCAGTGTCACCATTGGTAAGCTACATTTATAAGAAATCACCAAATTCAGGATACAGTTCAAACATCAAGCAAGACAACCCCTACAATCAAAATGCTCCTTTAGAGCAAGAGTAAAACCCCCAGTAATTCCTTGAATTAGAGTTTATATGTGATGACCCAAGGGGTCATTTTATAAAATTAGACTATGTTCCATGCTTATAGACATAAAAAGACAAAAAATTAAATACCTCGATTTGCGTGCGCAGTCCGGGCGTGAAACCGGAAAGCTTTTACGTGAAAATATGAGAAATAGTGATTTTTAGAATTTAAATTTGATAAAAGTTGACTTTTGTCAAAATTTTGAGTAAACGGACACGGATCCGTATTTCGACGATCCCGGGAGGTCCGCAGTAAAATATTTGACTCGAACGTATGCCCGGAAATGAATTCCGAGGTCCCAAGCCTTAGAAATCAATTTTTGAAAGAAATTGTTTTGCTGAAATATTTATGAATTAAAGAAAAAAATAATGTTAAAATCATTGGTATCGGGTCCGTATTTTGGTTCTGGAACCCGGTACAGCTTTGTTATGATATTTAAAGGTTAACTGTGAAATTTGGTGAAGAACGGAGTTCGTTTGACGTGATTTGGACACCCGGTTGAGAAATTATGAATTTTAAGAGCTTTGTTGAAAATGAGGAGTTTTGAGGTTTAATTCATAGATTTACATGTTATTTTTATGATTTTATCGCACGAGCAAGTCCGTATGATATTTTTAGACTTGAGTGCATGATTTGTTTAGAGCTCCGAGGGCTCGGGTGAGTTTCGGATAGGCCACGAGAGGTTTTGAACATGTTAAAAAGCTGATGGTTTTTCTTTTGTTGGTGCCCAGGCATTTGTTCTATGCGAACGCATAGGGAGTTCCGCGATCGCATAAAGTAAAGGTTGAGGGTCCTATTTTTGTGATACGCGATCGCATAGTTAGGGGTGCCACTACAAGAAATTGGATTTTTAGCGGCAACATATAGCGGCGACCCAAAATGTTGCTACAAAAGTTATATCTTTAGTAGCAACTTATAAAGTCGCTACTAACAGTGATTATTTAGCAGCGACTTTTCTGGGATCGCTTCTGATATGGCTGAAATTTTCGATACCCACTAAAACTAAAAGTTTGGCTCCATATTACTTGTAACGACTTTAAATTATCGCCACTAAATCCCTATTGGAGCGACTGGGTCGCTGCTGACCCTATTATTAAAAATACAATACAAATTAAACAAAAGGCTGAAGACTCTAAAATCTCTCAAAACTCTCAAATATTACGTTCACTCTCTGTCTCTCAAAACTCTCCTCCCTCTCTAAAATCCCATTCTGCTAAAAGAAGATAGGTTAATCCCTAATTTTTATCTGCTCCAAATCTCTACAATCAAGATAAGAAACTCAATTATCAGGTTTGTGGTCAAATCCCTAATTTTTCCCTTTTTTCTTTTAAAATTAGTTTTGTGGAGGAAAATTACACATCCGATTTCTCTCATATAGTTGCTGAGTTTTCCCTAATCTCAGCGACTTTATGAGTTTTGTGCATCTCTTTAATTGAAAACCCATATTAATTTTTATATAAATTTATGTTTGTTTTTTTTTTAATAAGGATTCTTTATTTTGTAAGGTAAAATCTTCAACATGCAGTTAGGGATTATCATTATTTTAGTGATTTTACATTTGTATTCTCAGATTTTATCTAGAATTTCTCTGAACCATTTGATAATCTGCAGGAATACCAAAAAAAAAATCATACATAAAGACCCATTTGAAGCCTATTTGGTGATTTTCAGTCGACAGAACTCTCACATATCTATTTTCTTTTGGTAAGTTAAAAGCTTCTACTTGAGATACCTATTGCNCTCACATATCTTTTTGTTTTTGGTAAGTTAAAAGCTTCTACTTGAGATACCTATTGCATGTTGAAAGATTCAAATTTTTAGTGTAAATTTGATCTGGGTTTGCTCTGATTAGCTTATTTTGCTAGTATTTCCATTTTGTTTTGAGATAATTATGTTAAAGACCCAATTTTTTAGTGTAAATTTGATCTGGGTTTGCTCTGATTAGCTTATTTTGCTAGTATTTCCATTTTGTTTTGAGATAATTATGTTAAAGATTCAAATTTTTTAGTATAAGTTTGATCTGAGGTTTGCTTTGATTGGATTATTTTGCTAGTATTTCCATTTTGTTTTGAGATAATTATGTTAAAGACCCAATTTTTTAGTGTAAATTTGATCACTAGTTTGCTCCGATTGTCTTATTTTGCTAGTTGTTTATGGATTTTAATTTATTCTATCAAAGATTGTAATTAGACTGATTTTGTTTGCCATGTTGGCCCGTCAAGATGCAATTCTGAATAAGTATGATCCACAGCTTTTCTGCAAATAAGAAACTTACGTGATTGTTTGAGCTGCAATTCTTGTTCAGTGCAATTGTTCGAATCCATCTGTGGCCATCTGCTGCAAATGTCACTGCCCAACCCCTATAAACTGTGTTACTTGTACCTCTTCTCGCGCCTATTTTGCGATTGTTATATCTGTTAATCCTTGATATTTCTCCTTGCGTGTGTTCCTTGTATGTCCAACTGGATGTTCTTGTTGAATTCTTTGTCCTGCTCCATTGGAAAACTTCCTTAAATCTCTCTAAATATTACTGCCTCGAATCAGTCCATCTGGAGACTTTGGAAAACCATGACATTTGCTGCCTCAACTCGTGTTCCTTATGTATCTGAGCAACTCTTTTCCATAGCTTCCTTTGTTCCATGTACAGAGTAGAATGATCATTGTACCTGCACTTTGGGTTATTGTGACAAAAACACACGCAAGTTCACTGAAAATGATACCCCACCATTCCATGTCATATGTGAGGATAAACTCTTGAACATAGGTTGTTAAGATAATGTGATCATGACTTGAGATTTCTAAACTATGTATCTTCCCTTCTATTAAGTTATATGCATGCTCGCTCTCTATCTGAATTTCTTTCTGTTTTATGTATGTGGCCTTCTGTACTTATCAACATCTGATATTTAGGTTTGGAACTAGTCATAAGTTGGAGGTCTTTCCTTCACTCTGATTGAACTAATATATGGTGTGGATTTGATAATTAACTAAGTGATCTTGATTTATCTGCATATACTTTTACCTTCTGCTAGAGATCGTAGGTAGCCTTGCCCAACAGAAGCTGATTCGGATCCTGTGCTTTGTCTTTCTTGCCACCAAAATTCATTTTATTTATTCGCTTTTTTTTTTTTGTACTTTTTTAGTCGTAAGCATAGGTTGTTGGTCATATAGAAAACTATACAGAAGTTCTCTTGCAACTTCTGGTTAGCAAGGTATCTTGCTAGATGCCCCAACATCAACTACAAATTTTAACATATAAAGACTTGAGGAATAAAAATCCTCTTTCTATATCTTGATTACTTAGTCCAGATCCTATTTTTGACACTCACCTTGTGGCAAAGAAGCTGGCATAGTTCTGCCCCTTTTTACGATTTAGCTGTTAACGAACATCTATGTTAGACAAATTTGCATCAAATACTGATCTTTATGTCTCTTAACTGGTTACAACCTGCTCTGAATGAACTTGCAAGCAACACGCAATAAAACCTGAACTTTGTGTTGAACTGGCTTTGAGGTTTTCCTTCTTTTAGTGGTGGACTTGTATATCCTTTTCCAAGTTCAAGTTAATCTTGTACTTTTTTACCACTCCAATCTTTACCTCAGGGCTCAGGCTTTACAAGATTGCATTTCATTTGTTTTTGCTTCTCAGTTATTTGATTAGCGGATGTTAGCTGTATTTATATGCGGGCTTCTTAATTATTACTGACAGGGAAGAAAAACTAGCAGAACGTGCAAAGGCACTCAAAGTAAATGCTGGAACTGAACCTGGTGCAACCCTTGACCAGTAATCAGCAAACAGGTACATACGTTGACCCTAATTTCTACTCTGATAGGAGATTTGCAATTGGGTTACTAGAGCCACTTGAGCTTGTACTGCAAAATTACCATGTGGTTATCTTTTGTCAAGTAGCTTCAGTTCTTTGATAAATTTTGAGTGCTACTTTAAGTTCACCTTCTTGGATTAATTTATCGTGATTATTTGTTGGCTTTGAGGTTTTGATTTGCAAGATCTTTTTATCTGATACAACTGAAGTATTATCCGTGTTGTCCTTATATACTTTTTGCACCTAAATTAAGCGCTTTACATACTGTATTGGAATCTCACTTTATGAGTTGTTCCTAGTACTGGTGATTGAAACAGATTCTGGCAGATCTCTTAACAACATTAACAGAACACTCTCACATCAAAACTTCACCTTTCTATTCATTGCTTTTGACAAATTCAACATCATCAGAAATATTAGAAACCTCAACTTGACTAATAATCTCATCATCTAATTCTTCCATTATTCTGGAATATAATAAGAGACTAACCTTTCCATTATTCTAAAAATAGGAATGGATAAAAGTTGGTTGAATATTAGGAATCGAGGTGACCAAAGGTACATAGATGGAGTAGATGGCTTTCTTAGTTGCGAATTCAGTCAACCAAGGGGAAGCACTATGATTCGATGTCCTTGTAAAGGGTGTATGAATACTGCATTCAAGCTAAGGCCCGATGTAAGAGGAGACTTATTGAAAAAGGGTTTATGGGATACTTACAAAGTGTGGGACTTGCATGGAGAAGTGTTAGTTAGAGTTGAAAATTCTAACGTAACACTCAATAATGACGTAGAAGATGATAACATTGAAGAGGATAATATTACAGAAATGATTCACGACGCTCGTGGACATACGAATGTGGATGATAATAATAATACTTCTATGGACAATGAAGATCCAAATTTACATGCATCAAAGTTCTACAAATTATTAGAAGATGCTCAGACAGAACTTTATCCTGGTTGTAGTAAAGTCTCAAAGTTATCTTTTGTTGTTAAACTACTTCACTTGAAGTGCCTTAATCATTGGAGCAACAAATCAATGGATGAACTGTTGAGTTTCTTTAAAGAAGTTCTTCCGGAGGGGTCATTTGTGCCCAGTTCTTTCTATGAAGCGAAGAAAGTTCTTCGTGACCTAGGCTTGGGTTACACCAAAATAGATGCATGCGAGAATGATTGTATTTTATATTGGCGCGATTATGCCAATGCACAATCATGTCCTAAGTGCGGTAAGTCTAGATGGAAGTCAGAAGAAATCAAAGGCAAGAAAGTAGCTTGTAAAGTATTGTGACATTTCCCAATCAAACCAAGGCTCCAAAGATTGTATATGGCAAGAGAGACGACAAAAACGATGAGGTGGCACAAGGATAAAAATGTTGATGATGGTGTCTTGCGACATCCCTCTGACTCCATAGCGTGGAAATCCTTTGATGAGCGACATCCCACCTTTTCAGCTGAATTAAGAAATGTTCGATTAGGTTTAGCAAGTGACGGGTTCCAACCTTTTGGGAACATGAGTGCCAATCATAGTATTTGGCCAGTCGTACTAGCAACATATAATTTTCCCCCATGGGATTGCATGAAGGATCCGTATTTCATGATGACACTTCTTATTCTAGGCCCTAAGTGTCCAGAAAATGATATAGATGTATACTTGCAACCAATGATTGAAGAGTTGAAAGAATTATGGGATGGAGTCGAAACTTATGATTCCTACTCAAAATCAAATTTTATGATGAATGCGGCTGTAATGTGGACGATTAATGACGTTCCTGCATATGGGAACCTTTCAGGATGGTCAACAAAAGGCAAGCTTGCATGTCCTTGTTTCCATAAAGACACACAATCGGTTTCGTTACGTAGTAAGTTGTGTTATACGAGTCATCGTCGCTTCCTTCCAATGGAGCATCCATGGCGCCGAAATAGGAGAAAATTTGATGGAAAGGTAGAAAAGAGGGATGCACCTACTCCTTTAACAGGCGATGAAGCACTTATGCAATTACAGGTCTTGGGTAATGTGAGTTTTGGGAAGGGAAAAAAGCGAAAACGTGACTTTCCCCAAAGTGCTTACAATTGGAGGAAGAAAAGTATATTTTTTCAATTGCCTTATTGGAGTACTCTTTTGTTACGACATAACCTAGATGTGATGCACATAGAGAGAAATGTGGCTGGCAATATAATATCAACTTTGATGAATATGGTTGGAAAGACAAAGGACACATTAAAAAGTAGATATGACTTGGTGGACCTTGGTATTAGGCAAGAATTGCATCCAATTGAGGATGGGGATAATGTGTTGTTACCGGCAGCATGTTACGCATTGTCCTTGGAGGAGAAGTTGAAGTTATGCCATTTTTTGGCTAATATGAAGGTTCCTGATGCTTTTTCATAAAATATTTCAAGGTGTGTTAACATATTAGAGAAAAAGATCTATGGATTAAAAAGTCATGATCACCATGTATTATTGCAAGAGCTTCTCCCAGTTGCAATACGTGGTTTATTGCCTAAAGAAGTGTGTGAACCAATTATAGAGCCTGGAATTTTTTTCAAGACTCTATGTTCTAAGACCTTGACAATCGAAGGTCTTGACATCTTATAGGATGAATGTGCATGCACATTATGCAAACTTGAAACTATTTTCCCGCCGGCATTCTTTGATGTCATGGTTCATTTGCCAATTCACTTGGAAAGAGAGGCAAAGCTTGGTGGACCAGCTCAATTTTGATGGATGTACCCTTTTGAGAGGTAATTTATTATATAATTTTAATTCCATAATTTGAATGACACATTATATTGATGAGTTATTTCAATATAGGTATTTGCAAACACAAAAGTCATATGTTCGCAATAATACTCGTCCAGAAGGTTCAATTGCCGAAGGTTATTTGGCAGAGGAAAGTCTCACATTTTTCTCCAGATACTTAAAGAATATGTCAACCAAGTTCAACAAACCAGCCAGGAATGACGATGGACCTATGTCAAATGGGGAGATGTCTATCTTCAAAAAAAGTGGGCAAAACAAAGGTGGTTCAAAAGGCATCATGCTCTCTCATGATGAGTTCAAACAAGCATGTATGTATGTGCTTCAAAATTGTGAAGAGGTTCTGCCATTCATGGAGTAAGTATCATATTAATTTCAAGATAGGCTCACATTGAAATGTTTCAACAACATTATCTTAACTGACTCCATTGTCAAAATATAAGAAATACCAAGAAGAGATTGAAAGACAAGGTTCAATGAGTGATGGGATGCATAGCAGTGGGTTTCTTGATTGGTTTTGTGCACGTGTAAGTGTCTAGTTAAGTGACATTTTTATATTAGTATATTACAATGGTGTTATTAGTTACAACGATGTTGTTTGGCTTGTAGGTCTTTGTACTAGCTGCACAAGGGCGGGCAAACGAGGAGCTCATAAGCTTAGCCGTTGGTCCTGCACCAATGGTGCATCGATATTCCAGATTTGTGGTGAATGGATTCAAATTCCATATAAGAGATCTTAAGATGAGAAGAAAAACACAAAATAGTGGAGTCCTTGTGAGATGAGATGATTCAGACTCTAATAAGGAGTATTACGGTGTATTAGAGGACATTTATGAGTTGTCCTATATAGGAAATAGGAAAGTTTACTTATTCAAGTGTCATTGGTGGGACGTAGCTCGCTTGGGAAGGGGATATAAGATTGATAAATATGGTTTCACAAGTGTGAATACTCACTGTGCCTTGAACACAAATGAGCCATTTGTCTTGGCATCTCAGTCTGAACAAGTTTTTTACTTGGACGACATGGTTGATAAAGATTGTCTTGTAGTTGTAAAGACAAATCCTCGCGACCTTTTCAATATGCCCGAAAATGATGATTGTGTAGAAGTTGATGAGGAAGCATTGCTGAATGAAGAAGCTTATCAACAAGAGGAAGTTGAATTGAACATTTTGCGTACCAATGACCATGAAAAATATATCGTTTTGTCTTTACATAGGAATGATGTTGAACCACAAAGTATTAACAACAATCATGCAAGCAAACAAGTAGAAACAAGTGTGCATGATGAGGAAGAGAATTTTATTAATGACAATCTTATAGATATATCTGAGGATGAAGAAGAAGATGATTTTATTAATGACAATCATATAGATATATCCGGGGGTGAAGAAAGCGAAGAAGATTGGCTTGATGATAATGATGAATAAGATACTGATGATGCTCTTGAAGACTTAGAAGCAAGATAATATATATGTCTACTTTTTGTTTTGAAAAGTTCTCTGTAACTTTTAATTTCATAACTAGATTATATATTAAGCTTTTGTGAAATGTTATCGTTAGTTGCCAAGTTGTAATCAGCCCTAGTAACTGATGATGCTCTTGAAGACTTAGAAGCAAGATAATGTATTGATTGTTGTTGCCTCTTTTATTTGCTTATGTGATCCCAGTTTCACTGCTTGTTGCCTCTTTCATTATGTACTGATTGTTGTTGCCCTGTATGAACCTTTGAACTGCTTGTTGACTCTTTTATTATGTACTAATGTATGAACCTTTGAACTGCTTTTGATGAACCTTACATAAGAATAGGCAAAAGTTTAAATTGATAACACTATCCTGATGATCCTACTTACCTAGTCCCATTTTAGTATCCTTATTCATCTTAATGCCAAACTTATCAACCGTGCATTTCAGAGATCTGTGTAGGCAGCAATGCACTTCTATATTCTTACTGGTGTTTTTCTACATCATGCAGGAGGGTATGACAGGACGAGGTAAAGGTCGAAGTGGAACTGGTCATGGACGTGGCCGTTTTCAAGGAAGTGGTAATGTTGGAGCGATGTCTCAGCCACAAGTACAACCAATAGGGAATACTGGTAGTGGACATGGCCGTTTTCAAGGAAGTGGTAATGCTGGAGCGATGTCTCAGCCACAAGTAAAACCAATAGGGAATACTGGTCGTGGACTTGGGCGTTTTCAAGGAAGTGGTAATGCTGGAGCGATGTCTCAGCCACAAGTACAACCAATACATAATACTGCAACATCTGTGTCTCAGCCACAACTACAACCAATAGGGAATGATACGGCATCTCCTGAGACAGGACAATAAAATAATCCTAGTCAAGAACCTCTAGAGATAGGATAAATATCAAGTAACCCTTGGTAGAGACCTTCAATAGAGACAGTATCGTCAAGGAATCTGGACAGAAGTGTGCTTCCCTCTCCTGAAGTTGAAAATGAAAATGGTGCAGGTTAGTTTTGATTTTCATTCTTCTTCTTCTTCTTTATCTTTTTCTTTCTAAACGTCCAAAATGCGCCGAAATGTTGGCGATTTTTTTTTTACCTTCAGTTGTTTATCAGAAAATTTCTGCCTAATTTTTCTGGTTTTTGCCCAAAATTTCTGCCCAATTTTTATATGAAGTATTTGTAGTTCTTATTGCCTTTCTCTTCAGTTATGTAGTTGTCTTTGTGCCCAATTTCTGATCACATATACTATTTTTTCTTTGTATAGTTTCTTCTAGAAGTAAAAAGAGAGGAAGAGGGAAATATTAATCCAAAACAGTAGATATAAAAACTAAGTATGGTGGAAAATTACAATTACAATTCCAGATGATATTGATAGAGCAGTAGGTCCTGGGCTAGAGATATTGTTAATTATTGTGGTTTAATCATGAGGAGCACTATCTCGTTCCGTGATGGGAATTGGCAAAAGATTATTTCAAAACATGGAGAAGCAATGTGGTTGAAGGTCAAGGTAAAATTATTTTTAATATCGTATCAACTTCCTGTTGCATCATTTATTTTTGTGGTTAGAATATCAATTATAATGGTACATGTATGTTTAGGATAAATTTGAAGTTCTTGGCGGCGTGCAAGAGCATAGGTTTCAAGCCTTTGCTATCGATACTATGCGGCGACTTTTTAGAGCTTGGAAATCTCGACTGAGCATTCTCTACTCTCGCCATGTTGATGAAGGAAACATATTGTCTCGTCGACCTGAAGATGTTGAGCTAGAGGACTGGAAATACTTAGTAGAGTATTTTGGAAGTCCGTAATTTAAGGTAACTTAATAACAATGTTTGATTCACTGCCCTTTGAATAATGGCTTCTTAAGCATTGACTTAATGCAGGCTGTAAGCGAGAGAAATAAAAAGAATAGGAAAAAGCAGATAACTAAGCATGCTTGTGGTACGAGGTCTTTTGCAGAAGTAGAGGAATCGACGGTAAAATATATTTATTTTCATGTTATTAATTAAAAATATTTGTTATTTATATAATCATTTATTTGATTATGTATTATTTCCTTATTGATATATTTTAGAAAAAATCCTGTTACTGGAGAGAAAGAACCGGTAGATAGAGTTTGGGAGATCCAACATACACGTAAAAATGATAGAGGAGAAACAGTGTGGGTGGATCCACAATCCCAACAGATTCATGTAATATTCTAAAATCAATACCTTACTATATTTTACTCCTTTTTATTAGCTTTGGTGTAAATAGCTATGCGTACTTGCAGTGCCAGCTCCGGGAACTTGTGTCTCAGCAACAATCTGAAGAGACCGAGCAGCCCATGACTAGAGATGAGATTTTATCCTCTGTTCTTGGTGAAAGGACATGTTATGTTCGTGGTAAAGGGTATGGAAAGAAGCCTCCAAAAAGTAGTCACAACCAAGCGGCAAACATAGAGGCTAGTGTGTCTTCTGCAATAGAAACCGTGCATCAAGAGATGCAAGCTGATATGGATCGAAAGCTACAAGAAGAACGTGAACAAATGGTTGCGGAGTTGAAAAGGAACATGGAGAAAGAGTTGCAAAGAAAGTTGGATGATAAGCTTGAACATGTAAATCTGGAAGTAGAGAAGAGGGTCAGTTTAGAAGTAGCCAAGACGGTCCAAGAACAACTGGCTGCTCTCATGACCAGAATGCAACAGGTAATTTACTCTTAATGTTTTTATACTATTATTGATCCATGCCTTGTTCAATATGTTCTTTTATGTTGTGATTCTTGAAAAACATCATTGTGTAATGAGCTTCAGTGTCCTCTGTTAGTGTATAACTCTTTGAACTGATCATACCAAGTTAAACTTCATCATGTTTGGGATGATGCATTCACCAGTGTAACTGGACTAGTTTTGCTTAGGAGTTCTGTTTTACAGCTATTAAGAGTTCTGTTTTTACAACCTTTAACTGGACAGCTATTAGGAGTTCTGTTTTGGCTTAATACATATGCAGTTCTGTTTTGGCTTAATACATATGCAACTTTCTCCTTCAGTTTCTTTTCTTGTGCCAGTCATCCTAATTGGTTAACTCCTTACTATGATATTCTTCACAATTTAGTAAAACTTCGTGCTTGTTACCTTATGTGTTGTGTGTAATATGTTAGTACTTTGACCAAGTGGCGTGTGTTTTCTATCAATATTGTCCTAACTGCATAGTCCAAGTCCCATCTGACTTCACTGGGGCAACCTGTTTGAGCTGCAATTCCTGTTCAATGCAATTGTTCGAATCCATCTGTGGCCATCTGCTGCAAATGTCACTGCCCAGCCACTATAAAATGTGTTACATGTATCTCTTATTTTTCAATTGTTATATCTATTAATCCTTGATATTTCTCCTTGCTTGTGTTCCATGTATGTCCAACTGGATGTTCTTGTTGAATTCTTTGTCCTGCTCCATTGAAAAACTTCCTTAAATCTCTCTGAATATTGCTGCCTCGAACCAGTCCATCTGGAGACTTTGGAAAACCATGACATCTCTGAATATGTCCATTGGGTCTGTTGTTGTTGTTGGAAGGGTATAATGGTGATCTTTGGGTATGTTTGGTCCACTGAATACATGCTATCTTCTACTAGTATAAATGCCTGTTAATTAACTTTGCCTTCTAGGCTGAGTCGAGGGAGAAGATATTGCTTAATATTTTTTGTATCTCCTTTTGAAATTTGTACCATTTTGTTGACCATTTTTGAGTAGAAATTTTGCTCTTTCACTTTTTATCAACTAAAAAAGAAACTAGGTGCAGAAGGAGGTACAATAACCCTATACTTATCGTTAATCTTCTTTTGAGTAGAACAAATGTGATTGATATGATTTGATTAGGAACCCTTCTATATTTGGATTGTGTAATTTAGGTCCTCTTAAATTTTTAGCTCCCAATAAAGCTTGTACCATTCAAATGTTCACTGATCATTCTTACTGTGTAATTTGTTCATAAAGTTTGTTTGCGTGAAATTGAATTCTCTATCCCACTTCGTTTTTTAACTCAAATTGTTGAAACTGTACTGTAGCCTTATTGTGTTGGAATTCTATTTTCTATCGCTGGTTTTTGCTGTTTTGTAATTAGTACTGGTGTTTTTTTGAAGCTGTATTGGTAGCCTTATTGAAAATGATTGTTTTTGCTATTTTTTTGGGCTGTAAAGTGATCTTGTGTTTTTTTTTTGTATAATAACAGGGAGGAGGTTCTTGAACATGGAGACAACCAAGGAGGGCTTCAAGGCACTTAAGATATTCTTTTGATTTTTGTAAAATACTATTGGATGCATTTCTATATATAATTTTGGTCATTACAATTTCTGAATTAAATAGGTTTCAATTGTGACAAAATCTTATTATGTAATATTGCCACTTATTGTTGAAATAGTTTTTGTAGCAATTATTATTGCCACTAAATGTCATTCTCTAGCAGCGAGCTCATAGTCGCCATTGATTTTTTAATAGTTTTTGTAAAAATTATTGTTGCCACTAAATGTCATTCTCTAGCAGCGAACTCATAGTCGCCACTGATTGTTTCATAGTTTTTGTAGCAATTATTATTGCCACTAAATGTCATTCTCTAGCAGCGAACTCTTAGTCGTCACTGATTGTTTCATAGTTTTTGTAGCAATTATTATTGCCACTAAATGTCATTCTCTAGCAGCGAACTCATAGTCGCCACTTATGATTTAGTATTTTTTGTGGCGACACCAATTGTTACTAAAAGTAACTCTCCAGTGGCGACATGAGAGTTGCTGTAATAGCTAATTGTTTTTGTGGAGACATTAGTTGCTACTAAAGAACCTATATTGTGGCGATTAAAAAGCAGCCACTGATAGTTATTTCTTTTTGCGGCGACAATTGTCGCTGCTAAAAGTCACTCATCAGTGGCAACTTACGCCTGAATCAGCTTCGTGGAATTATTTTTTGTGGCAATTGGGCATACATTTTGTAGCGACAATGTCGCCACCAAAAGAAGACAGTTAGTGGCGACCTTATGTAGTCGTCACAAATAATGTTTAGTAATGGACTTACATGCAGCAACCCCAATGTCGCTGCTATAAACCTTTAGCGGCGACATATTAATATTTTGTAGCGACATTGGTCGCCGCTAAAAGGTAGTTTTCTTGTAGTGTGCGAACGCGAAGGGGGGGGGGTGTTTACCCTACGCGAACGCACCAAGAAGGTCGCGATCGCATAGAGTCAGGCCGGGATGGGGGGCTGGGTAGTCGTTAGGCAGTGCGAACATGGCCCTAGGCTCGCGATCGCGTAGGGATGGGATACTAAGCCTATGCGAACGCAGCCTTGGGCCCGCGATCGCGTAGAACCCCTGTCCAGTTAATATAAAAGGCTCCAAAAACCGGGCAGAACCCTTTCTTCTCCAATTTTTCGAGGTTCCAGCCCTAAAAACGATTTTTCTTCAACAATCTTCATCCCCAATTCATAGGTAATCAATTCCAAACCTTATTCTTTCAATTTTTATTATTTTGTATCACTTTTAAAGCAAAAACAAAGGATTTTCATGAAAAATCTAGGATTTAGGTAGAATTAGGGAGTTTTGTAAAAATTATCAAATTAAGCTCGAATTTCAAAACTAATAGCATAATTGTGTTCGTGGGTGAATGGGTAAACGTAATTTGGTCCGAACCCCGAGTTTAGACCAATCGGGCCCGGGGTCGTGTTTTCACTTTTTATTGAGAAAACTTAGGAAAAATTAAATTCTTCAATAAAGTTAGTTCCTTTGGCATTAGTTAATGATATTAAGTTAATTTTGATTAGATTCGAGCAAGTTAGAGGTGAATTCAAAAAGAAAAGCAATAGTTGAGCATTGAGTGGCCTGCGGAATTGAGGTAAATGTTTGGTCTAACTTTGGCTTGAGGGAATAGGACTCCCCACTTGTTTGTTATGTGAAATGCATGGGCGTGGTTTATAGGTGACGAGTATCAATGCACCACCCAAATTGGTTGTTAAACATGATCCCTTTTCCCGTTCCCCACTTAATTGATTATTGTCTTAATTGTTATACGTTCATTATTGTTTATATGACTGTCTTGCCTAGTTGATTTGTTGCTAGACATTGTTGTGACTATTTGGAAAGAGTGTTGGTTGTTTGAGCTGGTTTCCTTGTGATATAAACATGGTTGAGAGGTTTGGTATTGTTTTTATGAAATAAATGTATATATTCTTTATATTCCTGTTGACTTCATGGTTGAGAGGTTATTGATGAAGTTATGAGAAAAATGTAGTTTATTATTTATAATTGTTGAGACAAAAATACTGTGGAAGGCTGGCTTGAATTGTGAAAATTATGAATAAATTGATATGATATGTCCGGTGGGAGCGGGTTGCACGCTGCAACAAGGAGTGATAATGGTGTACAGGTGGCATCGGGTTGCACGCCGCAACAGGAGTAATAAGGGTAAAATTTTAGGGAGGAGAAATAAGGGAGGACAGGTGGGAGCGGGTTGCACGCCGTAACAAGGAGCGATAAGGGAGGGCATTTATATTTTACTAATTTTTAAAGAAAAAGAAAATAAAAGTTTCGAAAAGTTAAAAATGTCTATTTTACTACTCTTTAAATATTCTAGTACTATGTTTATTCAAAGTTAAAGTTTGGAACTTTGAAGAATTATTTGAGAATTGGTTATAGCTGAGTTATTTTATTTTGTTGCAGCACTTATTTATCTATTTGTTTTGATTTCTTTCTGGCTTTATTATTTATTGTTGTTATCGATTATATTGTTGAAGCCCGACTTAGCCTCTGCTTCGCCGAGGTTAGGCTCGACACTTACTCAGTACATGGGGTCAGTTGTACTGATACTACACTATGTGCTCTTTTGCATAGATCCAGGTACTAGTCAGCAATAGAGGACTTCAGGACGACCACCGATTTATGTGGAGACACGAGGTACATCTGTCGGCGTTCGCAGATTCCGAGACTCTTCTCCTATCTTTTTACATACACTGTTTTATATTATTCAGAACAGTTACACTATTTCTTTCAAACATTATTTGTAGTATTCTTTAGTAGTTTGTGGATTGTGACACCAGACCCTGGGGTAGTCTTAGAGTTAATTATATAATTAGTTAGTGGTTCGTGTCAGCTAGTTGGTTATTATTATTATTTTGTTTTGAGGTTGTTGGAAATTATGTTAATTAAGTCCATTTTAAATTGTTTTATTTATGCTTAAGTAATTTAATTAAGAAAGTTTGTCAATCGAATTCTAACATTGGCTTGCCTAGCAAGTGTGGTGTTAGGCGCCATCACGATCCCTAAGGTTGGGATTTTGGGTCGTGACAAGTTAATATCAGAGCACTAGGTTTACTTAGGTCCCACAATCCACGAACAAGCTTAGTAGAGTCTGAAGGATCGGTACGGAGACATCTGTACTTATCTCTCAGAGGCTATTGAGTTAGGAAACAACTCTATTTTTTTCTTCTATTCTATCGTGTGATTCTTGTATCTCAAATACTGATTTGGATTCTTCTATTCTCTCGCAGATGGCGAGAACACGTGCTTCATCTTCCGCTGACCAAAGTTCTGGACCTCCAGCAGCAGCAACTCCTACTAAGGGCAGAGGCCGAGGCAGGGGCAGGACTTAGCCCATTGCTAAGGCAGCAGTCACAGCCGCAGAACCCCAGATTGAGATTAATGAGGGGGTTCCGGCTCAGACTGTCCCAGCTGGACCAGCTCAGGTTCCCGAGGGGTTTATTGCTACCCCAGTTCTTCAGGATGCTTTGGTCCGTTTAGTGGGCCTTATGGAGAGTGTGGCCCAGAATGGAACTTTTCCTGTTGCAGCAGCCGTATCTCATGCTGGAGGAGGGGTCCCGACTCCTACTACCCACACTCCAGTTCAGATTACTCCTCAGGTTCAGACTCCAGTGGCCAATCCCATTGGGGTAATTCAGCTAGTTGCAGCAGTGTCGCCCGCTAATGGGGCAACCATGTCATCAGATTCTTTGTGGAGACTTGACAGGTTCATTAAGCTATTCCCTGTCCATTTCAGTGGTGCTACTTCAGAGGACCCTCAGGAATATCTGGATAGTTGTCATGAGGTGTTGCGCAATATGGGTATTTTGGAGACCAGTGGGGTTGATTTTGTGGCTTTTTAGATGACTGGTTCTGCCAAGAAGTAGTGGAGAGATTATTTGTTGATTAGGCCAGTGGGATCACCTGCTCCGACTTGGGATCAATTTTCTCATCTCTTTTTGGAGAAGTTCTTACCTGTCACTACTCGAGAGGATAAGCGTCGTCAGTTTGAGCAACTACAACAGGGCAACATGACTGTGACTCAGTACGAGACTCATTTTGTGGATCTGGCTAGACATGCTATTCTTATATTGCCTACAGAGAGGGAGAGGGTCGGACGGTTTATTGATGGCCTTGCTCAGCCCATCAGGTTGCAGATGGCCAAGGAAACAGGGTCCGAGATTTCTCTTCAGGATGCAACTAATATAGCTAGGAGGGTTGAGTCAGTTCTTGGGATGGGAGGTCAGGGGTCAGACAAGAGACCTCGCCATTCCGGTGTTTTCAGTGGTGCCTCATCTGGAGGCGGGACTTCATTTAGCAGAGGCCATTCATCCAGGCCATTCCATTCAGTGCTGCAGGTTTCACATGGTACTTCAGGGGGTCGTGGTTCTTATGTACCTCCTTCTGCTCAGCCAGTCTACAGTGCTCTTTCAGCTCCTATAAGAGCACCTCCTCTGCAGAGTTATTATCGTGGTCAACCGGTTCGTCAGGGTCAGTCCTCATAT